>CATIWF010002303.1:0-26050 GCA_949630135.1 Balakata baccata | reverse complement strand
ATATTTAAGTTAAATACTAATGGTTGTTAATTATATTTGATTCTTATATTTTATTTAAAAGTAAATTATATTATATTTTGTACGGTAAATTTTAAAAACTTTAACTCAATATGTATATAAATTTTAAAAACTTAACTCATTATATATATGATTAAAATAAATTAATTATTGAAGTATATAAAAATTATTAAGAAATTATAACTTCTAAAATAACTAATACGAATTTTACTCAGTATTTTGAAATTCATGTTATACATTACATGCATAGTTATAATGTAGTTTAGATTTATCATTATATAAATTCAATATGTCAATGAAAACTATTATTGTTGTACATTGAATAACAATATGCTATCGTTATTGTTTTACTGTGTCTTCCTAATATTTTTTATTAAATTATTTTTTCTTTTTTTATTTTTAGTTTTATTTTTTATATATAAAACATAATTATCTAGTTCTAATAGAATTGAATTTCTAATTAATGGATTATTAATACTTTTCACTAATAATTAAATTATTAAATGAAAAAAGTATAAAAACATATATAATTTTTTGAAATAAATAATATCCCTATTAATAATCTTACATTCCAACAACAGAAATTTAATTTGTTTTACCAAACACTAGTATTAATCAGCTATCAAGTACGAGCTGAACCAAATACCCCTATATCTATAGACACCTAAAATTACTTGCCTATTAAGACTAGGGATGATATTCTTTTTCAAATATAATAACTTATAAGTAGAATTTGGATTCTCACAATTAATTAAAAGTCAAGTCCCTACAAAAACATGTAATAGTAAATTTATCCTAAACATATAATTGGTCTTAAGTTAAAAAATGAAAGTAAGGGGTTTTACCGACATGATGGTGGAGTTAGATCAAATGTCAATAACAATAAACTACTTCTGCCTATATATTTATATATTGTTGTGTTTCTATCACTTTTAATCAGTTTGAGAACTAAGCTAAACTGATGGAAACATAAACTAATATATTAATTAGACTAACTAAAAGTGATTTATATATTTATATAAAGAAAACATTTTTTTAATAAGAAAAAGTACATTTTTGAGCTCGAAAATGAAACCAAGTCATTACCAAAGTGTAGGTTAATAATGGATTAGTGGTAATTAAAGAATAAAATCCTAAAGTCATTACCAAAATGTAGGTTAATAATGAATTACATAGGATGGTCGGCTACTCTTCTTTTGAGATTCCAACTATTCAATTTAATTATTAGATCATTATCATTAAAATAAAATTTATTGATCATAGTTGGCCATCTAATTCACTGTGACTCATAATTAAATAATGAAAATATTATGGAATTACTTGTTGATAATATTGTAGGTGTTTAATTATTTTTTTTATTTTCTTATTTTTGTTAGTGTCAATGTCCCACTTAAAAGAAAATTAAATACAATTATGCTATATAATTCAATATATAATGTTCCATTTTATTTTATATATATTAAAATACTAGTATTTTTATTGTATGTTGAATAATATAAATTGATAAATTATAAATATTTTAATATATATTGAGCCGAAATTGATACAAAAATGGATGAGATAAATCACATTTTTCAAAACCCATAGTTGATTGATGCTATAAGGGAAAAAACTAATCAATTGAGCTAGTTCAATTGGTACACTTATTATGAAATAGTCATGATAGATATAGAAGGTCGTGAGTTCTCTACAACATCATGTACTAAAAAAAAAAAAAACACTATTTAGCAGAACAAAATACAAATTAGCATCAAAATTATCTTTAGAGCAATTTATGTAATTTAGGTTATAATATAATGTGATCATCAAATAAAAAAAAACATTTATAATGAAAAAATAATAAGTATCTTTATTTTTTAAAAAAGGTAAGTTATACCAAACGCTAGGAAAATGTTCGTTTTTATCATTTAGTTAATTATAATAATTTTTGGTCTATTTAACCACTTAAACTCCATTTTTGATCAACTTTTCAACTTGTCTAAATTGAAAAACCAAATATATAGCCTATTATTGCTGACATGACACAATTGACCAAATTAAATTTTTTTTATCATGTTAACATTATGAGACTTCATGTATATTTTACAAATTGAATATGAAACAAGATAGATAAAAAAAATGGCTAAATGGATTAAAAATTATTGCAGAGAACTAAATAAAGAAAACAAATATTTTCATAGGATTAAGCATAGTTGTAAAAACCGGTACAGTCTGACCGTTTCAACCGGAACGACCGGAAATTAGTCACCATGTCAAGCTGTTTTAATACTGAAAACTGGAGGGATTGAGCTGGTGTGAAAACCGTCAATCTAACTATTTCAACAGAGAAGCAGCCAGGTTTGGATGGTTTTTACGGGTTTTTTTACCATAGAATTGTCACTCATTCCTTCATACTATGATTCAATTTTGCATTTGAAAAACTATAATGAGTTTAAAATAAGAATAATATAAGTAATTAGTGATTCTATGCATATTCTAAGCTTAATAATATATAGTATACATATTTTTTGTTATGCGTTGCATTGAAGTAGAAAAATATGGAAAAATTATATAACATGTGATAACTTTTTGAGGAACTAAATGATATATCAAAAAAGATGTATATAAATATAATCGCAACAATTATTCAATAAATTTGAGAAATTCCACTTTTGTGTGTGATGGAAGGCCAAATATGTAAGTTTTTTTTTTATTATATTATGGATATTTTTTTTTTGAAAGTATTATTGTTATGGAACAAATATTGTATTTTTATTTTTATTATACATGAAATAGATTATGTTTTATTGACTTATTATATATTAGATATATTATTAACTTAAATCTGTGATCGCTCGTTATCGAACCGATTTTTACTACCTTTAAATTAAGCTTAAAAAAAAAAAAAGTAGAAGCCGGAAAAAGTGCACTGAGAGTCAGAGACGTACGGACGTATATCATAGGGCACAGTCAAGTTTGCGTCGGCCAAGGCGAGGCTGATGTCACGTGACCTCTGCCCACCGTCACTCCTGCCACTCACGTGCTATTCACTGTTTTCTCCCTTCTCTCCTCTGCGGAAATGACCGAAACGATCTTGACACTTATGTATCGACTCTGATTGCTATACAGATAAAATATCGCTGCTGCCCTCTTGAAGTGATCCCTTTTGTAGCAGTGATTTTCAAATCGGACCGGATATTAAATGGAACTGAAAACTGAATCACAAATTTTAACCGATTCAATTATATTCAACTTTTTTTAAAAAAATTTTAGGAGAGATTAATTATTTTTAATTTTTTGAGTTTTTAAAATTGCCTATAAACATATAAATAGATATTTTTAAGAAACAAATTTGGAAAAAAGTAGTTTAAAAAAATATTCAATTAAATAAAAAATCAAAATATATTTTTTGTGACACCCAATAAAAAATCCCAAATATCCATTAGTATTGAAAAAAACTTTATAAAAGAAGGTAAAATTATATTCATATAACTTATTATCATCAAACATCAATATAGCTTGGAATTTATATCAAATAATATTATTATTTTCCACAATTCTATTTAACATGGGGCAATGGGGGCACTTGTCCTCACAGCTCCAAAAATATTTATAAATATCCTCTTTAGTCCCTAATTTTTTTTTTTCTATATATATAGCATATTGCTCCCACTTAAAAAATCAATTTAGTTATATAAGTTTTTTTACTAACGTGCGTTGAATGTGATTATTATATATTAGACTAACATTCATAATAATATTATATTTTATTTATAGTAAATTATATATTATTATGATATTTTATTCATAATTAATTATATGAGTACATGTTTATTTCATATTTTATAATATTTTATTCATAATAAATAATGAGTTCATGATTATCTCAAATTTAATTATACTTTATAATATTATAATTCATATAGAAATTACTATTTTGTCAATTATTAAGAGTCATATATAAATAGTAAGTACTTTACTATCATTTTACATATCTCCCAAATTTTCGTTTTTTTATATGTTATTATGATTATAATTTATTTTATATAGTAAATTATTAAGAAAACACAAAAGAAGTTATTTCTTTTTTATATTTCTTATCTTATTTAATATTTTATTTTTTTCCTACTTTTTTTTATCTTAAACATTTCTTTTATCTACTTACTTTTTACTATTTCTTTATATTTTTCTTTGTTATTTTCCATAATTCTTTGTTTAGTGTTGGAAAAAAAAAGTGAAAAACCAAAAACAACGACAAAAAAAAAAAACTTGTTACAAATAAAATCAATATATTATCACTTGTAAGCAATGTTATGAAAACCAGACCAGCATTGCTAGTTTAATTGGAAAAACCAGTAATCAAACTGGTCGGTTTTTATATAGAAAACCGGAAGGTATTGAACCAGGAGAAAAACCGCTGAATCGGCTAACTCGGGTGATTTTGACCAATTTTTATAGATTTTTTTAACTTTTTACAAAAAAAAATTATTTTATTAAATTTGGTCCAATATAGCCGGTATTGAACCGGGAGAAAAATAATATGTATTCTATTGTTATTATATATGAGACATATTATATTTTATTATATACGAGATATATTATATTTTATGAAAATACTACATAAACCGGTTCGATTCTGATTTAATCTTAAACCTGTGATCTACAGGCTTTCTCTGTTCATTGACCGAGCCGGTTTTTACAACTTTGCATGTAAGGTTATTTTTAAAATTTTAATCTTCTTTTTTTTTTTTACATATTTTTCAATTATCTTATTGTGTTGATTAGATATTATAGTACTATTGATATCTAAATTTCTTGAATTAAAAATATATATTCTTTGATGTTTAGCCTAAAATTTATATTTAGCTTTTAGTTTATTTTATTTTCTCAAATTTAGTGCTTTATTTTTTATTGTGAAATTAATAGTATATTTTAATGAAATGAAATTGAAAAGATTCTTGGTTGTTTATAAATTAATAGCATTATTATTTATTAATATGTCAAATATAAATATTTTATTACTTGAAAATTAAAATTTGATATTTAATTTGGCTTATTTTCTCAAATTTTTTTAATTGAAAAATTAATATTAATTTTTATGAAATAAAATTAACTTTAATTTTGATTAGTAGAATACTTGTCTTAATAATATTTTATGATTATATTAGTAACTTGTTTATTTTTGTTATATTGTTTTTTTTAGAATATCCATAAAAAGTTACTTGCGAAAACTTTTATTTTAATTTAGTACTACGTGATATATTTGATTATGAAATTTATAAGATATGTTTTTTTTCTATGTTTGAAAGTCTAGTATTACTTACTAATGTGATTCATTACAAAATTACTTGTATTTTTTATTCATAAGTTGTGTATATATGATTTTTAATTTATTATATATTAAATTAAATTTGCCTCCACTAAACAAAAATTTATAGATCCGTCCTTGTTTAAATTTTCATTAAATAATCATGTTTAATAAAATTAAATTCGAAATTTATATATATATATATAATACTAATACAATAAAATTAAGTAATGATATTTACATATTAAATTTTAAATCGAATAATTTAATTATAATAATGTTCGTTTCAAATTTAACCGGTCCGATAATAATTAGGATTTGTGAACTTTTGATTTAACGGTGAAGGGCAATTTCGTAATCCTGGAAAAATTTTCAGGTGTCAGACAATTACCAATATTTCTTTGCCTTGGTTCCCTCTCTCTATGGTAAGATTTGACTGACGTTTTAACTTTGCATTTGGATCTTTGCGTCCTTAACTGATGCTTCAATCTGACCCGTTCAATTTCTCTGAAGGGGATCTTCACACGACCTTCGGGGTGGATCTAACGGCTGGGGACTTGCCAGGAGATACATTTGACTTTTACATGATATTTGGTATAAATTTCTTAATTATATAATTATATTAATTTATAATTACATGAAGAAATTGCATATTTTAATTTTTATATTTGTTGAAATTATTTTAATGGCTCCATTAATTGAATTTGGTGTTCAATTGAACTCTTAAATCTTTATTTTAATTTAAATATTATTGTATTTATTAATTTTTAAATTATTATTTTATGGTTTATTGAACTATAAATTAATTTCAAATAATAGATTATGGCCTTTAAATTAATCAATAATTAGACATATATATTAGGGGTGTTTATATATACATAATGCAAAATTGAAATTATAAATTTTTCTAAATTCTAATCTATCATAATATATTTTTACATTTACTATTATATATCTTATTAAAAAAATAAAAGTGATAATTTATATTTATTTGTATAAAAATATATTGTATAATTATAAAATTAATAAATTATTTATAAATGTATAATTCTTATATTTTGTGAATATAATCATTATAAAAATTTAATTAATATAATTAAAATAATATTTTTAAAATTTTAATATAATTACCACAACAATTCAAAAAATTATTAAATATAGATTATTATTGTGAAATTTATAAATAGTAAATATTTATTAAAGAGGTAAATCACATTTACGATGATGATGAATATTGAATGATTGAAGAGGTAAATGATATTTTTTTTATATTTAATTCAACTTTAAAAATTTTGAATTTTCTGTGTTTATTTTTATTTTAGGTTATACTGTTGCTATCTCATTTATGTTGAATTTTTTATACTATTGATATTCAATGGAGTGATTTAATTATAATTTGTTGTTATATTTTTTTTAGAAAATTTTTATTATAATTTTTATAATATGACTTTATATTAATTATTTTATGCAGTGAACTAAAGGTTTATGAGATATTATAAATATTTATTTATAAGACATTCATAGTAGTATTAAAAAATGTAAAAAATATATAAAATTAAACTGCAAACTGATCCAATACAATCCGCAATTGTGGATTGGATTGGATTTGATTGATTTTTTTATATTCATGAATTGAATTTGATAGAAAAATTTTCAATCCGCAAATGGTGGATTTGATTTGATAGACTCCATTCAATCGCACCAATATGATCCGCAAATACCTCTAATATATATATTTCTTTTAGGCATCATTTGGATTGAGAGAATTTAAAATTTATAAATTGAGAACTCCATGGATTCTGATAATTTTATCGTTTTGTTTTATTGTAAAATTGATGGATTTATGATATAATTTTCCTTATACTCATATTTTTGGTTCAATAATTATAATTTATAGATTTAAGAATTAATTTCTAATTCTACCTTTTATTAAATATTAAGAATTTATTATTAATTAAGTATATATATCAATTTCACCATATACTTAAAAATTAAAAAAATAATATTAATTATTTTAAGAGTTAGCATATAATAAAAAAATAAAGTTAATAATACTCTCTTTACACATATGATAAGTTAAACTTTTAAATGTAACCTATTTATTATTAATACAAAAAATTGTTATACGTTATAACATTTAATTATATTGGTATAAACTAAAAATTATTTTTTATAAATAATTTAACGCATATAATAATAATAAAGTAATTATTTAAAATTAAAAAAATGATTTTTACTTTTTTAAGGGTTAAGAGAGTTTTAAAATATTATTAATTTATTAGAGACAATCTTTGAATAAAAAAAGTTGGAAACAATTTCTCATTAATAAAAAATAATAGATTTTGGATATTTCCACTCGGGAGATGAGAAATCAAATACCTAAAAAATGAAGAATTTTGGTAAAAAAAAAATTTTTCTAAAATCCATTAATTTAGACATTTTTTTAACAGTTAATGATAAATTTGAAATAAATTTATAGATTGTTCAAAATCTTTTATCCAAAATCTCTCAATTCAAATATAGTTTTAATTTAAATAAATAAAATTTTATAGGAAATGCTGTTTTTATCTCATCGCCTTTAAATATTGTGATGACAATTTAAGTAAAAAGGGAGCAATAAGGGGTGAATTTGATCGATGATATTTTAATTATGTAAATTATAACAATTCAATATTTTAAAAATTATTTTACTTATAAAATAAAAATTAAAGTAATTTTATATTATAAAATATTAAATTGTTACAATTTAAATAGTTGAAGTACTAGAATGAAATTTATCCAAGCAATAAGTGTTGAAATTCAAATAGAGAAAGATCACATAACATAACAAGCAAATCAGCATCATATCTAAATATGTTAAAGGTGTAACCATTACAGGAAAATAATTAAATACTTCTATTGCCTCGAAATATGGATTTACTTTTCCTTTTTATTTATTTTAAATTATATTTAATATATGTATACATTATCATTCATTGATTTTCTTATGCTCCTAGTTAATTTAATTAATAATATATTGATAAAAATATAATTAAAATATGTAATTTTAATTACATTAATTAATTTTTTAAATGTATATTATATCATACTATATATAAAAGTAAAAATAAAGGGAGTGACAGAAAAATTTACAAAAAAAGCCAATATGAAGTCAAATTCTATTAGAATTAGATAATTATATTATATTATATATATATATATATATATAAATAAATAGATAACTAATATTAAAAAGAAAGAAAAAATAATTTAATAAAAAAATATGAGAAATGCACAGTAAAAACTATAAAATAACAAGATAATTTGTATAGAGTAAATAAATTAATAATCATCTCCATATTAATATTATTTCAATTTGATTTATTTTTTATATTATTTTATATAATATTTATATTATTTTAAATAATTTTCTATTAAAATATTTTATTTTATTGATTTTATTAAATTAATTAACTTAAATTATTAATAAGTATTAAAATAATTAAGAAACTTGATAAGTAATAAAAAAAATGTTATAAGTAATGAATATACAATTTACAATTAAGTTCAAAATGATAATTATATTCAAGACAATAAACAATTAAGTTCAAAATAATATATAACCAAAATATAAACATTGAACCTATAAATGATGAATATATAATGAACAATCAAGTTCAAAATGATGAATAATCAAGTTTAAAATGATAACTAATCAAGTTCAAAACGATAACTAATTAAATTCAAAATGATAAACAATCAAATTATAATCAATAAACCTACAAATCCAATATCATAATTCATCGTACATAATTTATTATTCCTAGAACATTAAAGTACATACTATTTCTATTTTATATATATGACTTTTGATAATAGATAAATTAGTAATTTGATGAAATTTGAGATAAACATACACTCATATAATTTACTATGAATAAAATACCATAATAAGATAAAATAAATTAATAAAAAAATTATTTAAAAATTAAATGGTGATTAATAACAATAAAACTACAAAATTAAATCTAATTTTGTTGGATGGGGAGCTTAGGCCTTAAGTTTCTCGAATAAAACTCTATATCTCGACCCGGAAAAATCGAAGGCCCATTCTCCCTCATTCTAAAAACTATTTATGTAATTTGTTATATTTTGGAGGTATTTTGGATCATTGTTTGGTATATATATATATATATTTTTTTTCTTTGATTTAGGAATTATTTGGAGAAAAATATTTTTTGAAAAAAAATATTTATAATTTTTTAGAATTTTGAAAATTGTTGTTGAATAGAAGTAGGTAGATATATATTTTAAAAAATATTAGTTATCATAATTTAAAAAAATTATCAATTAAATTAAAAAATCTAAACCTTTTCTTTATTTTGGACTCCCAACAATAATCCTAAATACCCATATAGAATTAATTATCAGAAATTTGTTATCATAAAAATAAAATAAATATTATCATATTAATGGACAAAAATTAAAACTTGAAATTTTAAGTTTTTAATAGATATTCCTATGAATTAGTGTGGGAATTTTTATTAGGAGCAAAAGGGTATTGAATAAAGTTGGTGGGTAGGCAATTGATGAAAACTTAGAGCCTAGCAATGCATGCGTGGTGAACTTTTTACTAAAGTAGACAAAACACAATCCATATTTGCAAATGATTTTGCATGCTCTCAATCTTCCACGATTCCATGGCCAATTTTTATTTTATTTTAATATTGATTTTTCATTAGAAAATCGCATAATATAGTAGTTAAAAGGAAAGAAAATACAAACGAGCATAGAACTTTAGAAAAAGGTCATGAGGGAAATTCTAAATTCATCATGCACGGTAATGATGAGTGGTTGATTAGTATATGCGATGGTGAGAAATTTAGGCCCCAGTTTTCGACAAGGAGAGGTTATTTTTCTTCAATTTAATAAGGGATGAGCTAATCTAGCTTGCTAGTTGCTAGGAATATGCTCTCCATTGCAATATTCAGAAGTGAAATCTTCTTTTTTAGCCTGCCCACGATTGCAGAGTCTTTCAGTTTTTTTAGGTCTTTGGTACCAACCATCCAACTCACTGCAGCTTTGTAGCTTAGTGCCATACTGCCATATATATATATATATATATATATATATATATATATATATATATATATATATACTGTTGAAGAATGATATTTGGTTTGGTTAATTAAAGAGGATTAGGTAACAATATAAAATTATTACAGTATATGTCAAAATTTTTAGCATTGGTTTTCAAGCAATGGATTGACAACTTTTACTTGGTTGCCATGTCATGCATCAACATTCCAGTAGCCAACTCAGTAAAAATAGTTGGAAATGATTTGTGTACAATTAATTTTTAAATTTAGTGATTTTAGTATTATAAAAAATTTTTGTAATAGAAAATTTAGTGATCGTTAATGCAAAAAACTCCTACAACTCTTTCTCTTTCTCTCTTTATATATACAAAATCTTTAGAAATTTAGAGAGTGAAGAGATGCGAGTGTGTGTATATATAGTAAAAGGATTATCAAAAATAGTATACAGAAAGAGTACTTTATTGGGAGAAACATTATTAACTGTGTGTTTCATTCTTTTATGGGGGTGCATGAAAGTGAAAGGGTTGTGATTTGTTAATTAATAGATTCCACACTAAACAAAGTTTGATTTTGAGTTCAGTACGATACAGCAATAGGCAAAAGCTTTAGCAAAGTTTATCTCGAAGAATCTTTAACTTATTTGGTATGCCCAAAATGGGTGGCATTGGTAGGCATGTGTTATGATTGCTATATATGCTACTTAACTTTTTCTTTTGTCGCTTATTTTTTTTATAATTATTATTATTTATTTAAAAAAAATTGTATGATTTCAAAATAATAGATTTTATATAAATATCTTTTATTCTCATCAACTTTTTTAAAAAAAATGCTATAAGATCTTCCTCCTGCCTCCGAGGAGAGGGCATCTTATAGTATCTCTGAAAATATATGGTGAAGCTATACTAGCACATGGTATCCACTAATTTGCATATATGGGATTCTATTGCACTTGAGAAATTGGAATTACACCAATTTATTATTTTCAAAATCAATCTAATTTTTTAGGAATATAAAAGGCATAAGGGATAATTAGCCTTTTATAATTGTTAGTTTTTACGATTTTACATACTTAATCAGTTTTTGGTCCACTTTACTATTTAAAAATTCAAAAACATAATACATCTGCCACTATAAAATGATATGGGCATGCTGAAAAAATATATTGGCATGAAATATACATACTAATCAAAGAACATATTTTGATGAAAGTTTAATTTTAAAGGAAACAAGTGGAACAAAAACGAAATATAAAAAATAATTTAGATAAAAAAAAACTCAGCAAAGAGGACAAAATAACAAAAAAATCAACAATTATATGATGCTGAACTTGTCTTTTACTAATATTAAATTATATAAGTACGTAAAACCTGAATGAAATTAACTAAGACCTAGAATTGTAGTATCCTACTGCTTATACGCTGTCTCAAACAGTTTAGCTTTATGCAGGCCTTCCAAGGAACACCCAATTCAAACCCATTATTGGTGCACAAAAAAATCAAACCCATTATTGATGTGCTTTCAGAAATTCTTTTATCTATTATAGTCTACAGTTAAAAGGCAAGAAGTCAATCAAATTGAAATATATTTTTTCAATTTTATAATTATTTTCTGCTGGAGTTGAAGAAACAAGCAGATATTAACATTTGCTCTCTAATTTTGGATCATAAAATTTATTTTGCCCTTGGAGAAGAAAAATTTCTATATATATATATATATTTATTTATATCTTCCATTAGGTTGATATATAATATTATGAAATAAAAACTATCTAAATATATTTGGGTAAATTGCACTTATAATCCTTGAACTAGGGACGACGCTAGGATTATAATAGTGGGGGAGAAGAATAGAAGAGACCGAGAGCCAACAGTGTTGAAGCAGAAATTGGTGAATTTTGATTCTTGGATTTTTTTTTTTTTTTGTAATAAACTGATTTGGCAAGACGGAAATTTTATGTTTTACTTATATTTAATTTTTTATTTTAAAATTACTTACAAAAGTTTTTTATGTCATTTTTACTAAAATGCATTTTTTTTTACTACTGTTTTTCAATCTTTGAATTTCAAAATAATTATTTTATCATCTTCAATTTTGGTAAATTTAAAATTTTTAGAATTAAAAGAGATAGTGTTGAAAAAATTTTGCTCTGTAGGCACATCTAAAATTTGATTGATATGCTTTAGTAGTTATGTAAATTTCCGCTTTAACAAACACTCATTTTACTTGGGTTAAATTGGATAATGTGGATTTTGCATTTTAGCATGATTGCTTTTTTGAACATTTTGTTATTATTTATATGGGCCTTGCAATGCCTCTATTGGTTATATTTTACATTTAAATTTTTTATATACTTAATGTACATTAAGGGGATAAAACTTCATAAATTAAATTATGACTATAAGCTCTAATACTATTATATAAAATTTTCTTTTTGACAGTGGAAGGGCTTGGGCCCTTGTCGCCCCTCCCTATCTTTGTCCATGCCTTTAACTTTGATGCTTGTAATATTTTTGGCCAAGTAAACTTGTTACGTGAATATAATATGATAATTTTTTTTTTCATGTATCGACATGTCAACATTTTTTTTTTAAGTTATATTTTCACTCGAAATTAAATTATAAACTACAATATAATTTATCAAAATAATATTGCGGAAAATCAAATAAACAGAAAAAGAAGGAAAATATTCCATTTCTATTCCATTCATTGGCTCCTCATGCCATGTGGTAAATGCTTGCAAGAGCTTGATGCTTTCCTTTCATTTAGTTCGTGTCTAGTATAATTTATAGCAGATTGGCTTTTCAATTAATGAGGCACTTAAGAGAGGTGTTTTTGAAAGTCCGGTGGAAATTTGTGTTGAAAAATTGTGATTATAAGCCATTTTGAGAGGATTATTCGGGTGGGTCCCACAATTCGGTTTTGGAAAAAAGACCCGGATATATGTTCTTTGACATGAGGACTGTGAATTAATGTATTCATATGCTCAAAATGGAAAATGTGTGAATAGAAATTGAAGCTCAAAGTAAACTCCATGATAAGGAGATTTAAAAGTGAAAAGTGAGTGAGATTTGTCCCACATCACTAAGAATTGAAGTTGGACTTGTGTTTACATATAGAGATGCATTCTTATATAGGTAAGAAAAGTAGAATGGAAGGCTCTTTTTCGCGCGTTCAGGCGCAGGGGGGTGCAAATCCATAGGTCGGGATGGGCCAATGTGCGACCTGCGTACACGAATGTTGGCCCAAAATCTTGTGCTCCCGAACAAGCCTAATTTTTTCAATTTATTTTTTTTTTATTTCTGGAAAATTTGGCAACATTCTCGTGTTGATCCACACGGTTGGCATTCTGCCATGCCCGTGTGAATCCACACGGCTAGGCCACTGACACGCCCGTGTGGATTCACACGGTCGTGTCGTTTTGCCTGCAGGAGTATAAGGTGGATCCACACGGTCGTGTGGATTATGTTCCAGAATGAACCTTTAAGCTTCATATCTTTTGGAATGTCAATTTCTGATGTTTCAAAGATTAATTTCACCATTATTTGAGAGTTACAAAGACATTATTGACAGCCTTTAAAGGAAATTAATCATAATTAATCCATTGTCTCCTCCATCTACTATAAATAGGTGGTTTAGACTTGAATTTTAAAGTGTTGAAAAAGAGATTACTTTGATTGTTCTTCAAGTGTTCTTTCTTTTTTTTCTTTCTTCTTCTTAAGTGATAAAGGGTGTGACAAGTTAAAAGTTCGCTGTAAGTAGGTGTTCTGCGTTCAAAAACTACTTGGAATCTGTTGTATCCTGGAAAATAAACGCCGGTTATCCTAAACACTAGTGTAGGAGGCGAATTTGTCTTAAGGAAACTGTGTGCTACACAGGTCTCAGATTGGTTTTTTCATTTCTACTGTTTTTGAATATTGAATTAACAATTCTCCTATTCTATTTTTATTGGTGTTATTTTTGGCTAACAGATTCTTGAGATTATGTCTCTTTCATTTGGTTACTTAATTCATTCCCACTTTGTAAATCGCTAAACTTTCCATTTAGGGAACTATCAAAATTCAACACTGTTTTCACTCATCTTCACTTGATTTGTTGAAAAGATGAGCAAATGTTTATCATTTGAATAATTCATTTGTTTCTATCTAAATTTATACTAAATCAATAAATAGAGATTTAAGTTTATTATTAGAAATGAACTGAAAATGTAATATATTGGAAAATTTAAAAATCGTACTAAAAGTTTATTAATAAAAATATTTTTATAATAAAAAAAGTGAAATATTAAGGATTAAAGAATAAAAAGTGAGATAATTGGACCAAAAAATAAGTTTTTCTTTTCTTTTTTGTGTTGACAATCTTGACCACTTATCAACGATAGTTGATCAAATAAATAATGACATTTTTGTAAAAGTACATAGGTGGGCAGTAAAGAAAGATATGAACTTTCCAAAGTGAATAACCTTAATTAACTTGTTGATAAATTATACGCTAATGAAAATGTATATTTTTCAAAATTTTATTGATAAATTTTATTAAGTAAACATGCTAAACATGCATTAGTATTGTATTGCCTGCGATTTAGGGGTTAGAAGTTGATGTGGTTAAAAAAAAAAGTTAAATGTGGTTTTCAAGGGTAAATTGGTAATTGAGGATAATATAATCAAAAAGGAAATTTGAAATAATTAAAAAAATTGAAATTAGATTCAAAACAAAAATAATTTAATTCGGGTTTATAATGAGATAGTTATATAGTTGAGGATTTGAAAGAAAAGTAAATAAAATAATTTGGAACATGTTATATATGGAGGTTTTGATAATGGGCATATATTATATGTGAAGTATATGAAAGGTATATGATAGTTTTGGGCTACATAAGAGTATGAGTTTTGGAGGCAAAAGGAGCTAAAAGTAACAAAAACACGCCCTTCACGTATGTGAAAGTGTTCACGGCCATGAGGGGTCTAGATATTTAATGTCCTATCATTTTTCAACTCCATTTTTATGTAATTTCTTCCACCATAACCCTAGCAACTGCCTATAAATACTCAATAACCCATTTTCCATCAATTTCCCTTGGTTCCCAAGCCTAAAAATACTAAACTCACATCTAAAATCAAGATTTAAACAAGAAAATCAAATATTTAAACATTTTTTTGGGTTCTTAATTGGGACAGCATTGGATGCTGAAATCCTCCATTCTTCCACCTCAATTCTGCTCCATTTCAATTAGCAATCATGATTTCTAGCCTTCTAAGGGTCTGGGCAGTGATTTGAACAAAATTTAATGAGTTTAAATGAATTTTTAGTAGTTAAAGGTTCGGTTTACAGATTCAAAGTAAAGAATTTATGGATTTAATGTTATGAAACATTCTTAATCTGTTATTTATGATTTTTATGCTTTTTTTACCATGTTTAGGAGACACTAGAGGCGAGGGTGATATCCCTAAAGCCAAGTGGGGTACTTAGGATGTGTGTTTTTTAGGCTCCGAATACACGTCTGTACATATATACATTTTAATTTGATTTTTGGTACGTTGCTTGATTGTGGTAAGCTTTGATAAATTGCTTTATTGCTAGAAATTTTGTTTGCATGCTACTTGACATTTATCTATATTAAGTTAATAGTATAATTATTATAATTATTGTTGTCATGCCTATGGAATGAACTAACATGATTATGGAATTTATGCTATAATGACTGTGTGATTAAAGCTTGATAATGGCATGACATTGTTTATGGAAATTGACATATTGATGACATGACTATGGTTTATGAATAAGGTGAGTGCTTCTTTTGTGATAATCACTTATTAAGGAAAGATTGTGGGTTATATCTGAAATTTGTCATGTTTTGATTTTGTTGGATAACTAGCATGCATTTTGCCAATAAGCTTGTGAGTGTTGATAGGTGTGGCTAGCTAGCACTTGTTAGCTTTAGAGCCTTGCATGTATTATGACATGTATGGGGTAGTTAAAAACACTTGTTTGACTTGATTATACAAGTAGTGTGTGTGCTGTGGTTGTTTGGCATGCTTTGAGAATTTGAAATGTTAATAAATATGGTAGATTATTATAAACATTGATTGGCTTTGAGCATATGGATGTAATATGTATTAAAAAATGAGTTTTAGTTGGAAAATTTAAGGAGAAATGATGTTAAAACTGTGTATGGACAAAGTGGACAATCCCTTTTACAACCATCATCACAACCAAGTCAAAACTATCATGACCATGAATATTGAAACATCAAACACATACTAAGTACCTACATATAACAATAAATCAACACTAAAAATAAAAAATTCAAACACAATGACACACAAAACTAAACACATCACTAGCAACTTTATATTTTATCCGGTCAAGGTGGCTTAAGCTCTAGGAACGCCTTTGACTGCAAGCTCGAATAAGCATAGTTATAGATGGACATAGACATATGAATAGGGTGTGAGCGCTCATATTCACAATTTGTTATCCTGTTTGTCCGGGTATTGAGTAAATGAGCTACAGGCAAATTAATTGAATGGAATTGATTGCTCGTTGCATGGCCATGTATTTTTTTATGACATGTGGTATAAAATATAGAATGTTTTCTATGTTCAACTTGCTCAAGTATGATTTATGGTTAATTATAAGTTATGACCAACATGTTTATATTGTCTGTCACTTTATAGATATATGTATATAACATGTGAATATGAAACAAAGTATGCTTATGTGATTGTTTGATAGAATTATTATGTCTATATGTACCGCTAAACTTGCAAAAGCTTAGCGTATGAGTTTTCTTGCACACAAATTTGGAGCTGTATGACAAGTTGATTAAAGAAAGTGCCTAGCTGTTAGAGCCATATCAAATTCAATCATTTGCATTTTCAAATTTTTTATTCTTCCATTCATTCATGGGTAGTTTTGAGATATTTAATAAGACAATTGGCTAATTTTTATTATTTGTTGGATATTGCAAATGGATGTAATAATTCGTGTGTAGTTAGCCCTGGTTTTGGATTACAGTTTTATTTAAATGATGAATGCATTATTCATTCATATGGTTTGGATGTTGGAATATGAGATTGAATTAATTTGACGGATAGATTGTGATAATGCGAATTGAGATACTCTATGTATGCATAGGATGTATAGAATGAATATATTATAGCGAGTAATATTCTTTTGTATACTAAAGTCTGATGGATTTTGAGCATGTATCACATATATATTACACAGCGGAAAATAAAATTTTTCAAAACCCAAATCAAAGGATTCTACTTGTGTCAATTAAAACTAATTTAATTAAAGAAAATTTGGAAATTATACCTTTATAATTTCTTGATTTTTCTTCAACCTCTCACCTTGTTGGGTTGCAGCAAACCACAACAATCCAATTTTGGATTGTCTCTAACAATATCCATGCAAAAATGAGAGGATGAAACCACTAAAGAAATTGTTTGAACATACCTCAGAGTGCTAACAATGGTGTATATTCATATAAGCGGAAAATTAAACTCTCTAATTTTCTTATTGTCTAAAAAACTTTTTCTTCTCCCAAAACTTTTTTCTTGTCTATTTTCTGTCTTTTGGGGACTTTTAGATCCAAAATAAAATAAAAAAACAACATCAAAATTGAAAGGAGAAAAAAATGAAAAGTCTTTTTCTCAAAATTGGCCAATTTATAGCCAATTGGGAGCTAATGCACGTGCCTGGACTTGCTGGGCAGGCCAGCAAGCCAATTGGCTGGCTTGCCAGGTCAGCGGGCTCGCATGGGCCCGTTAACCCCCCAGAGAGATTTTTCCCTCGATTTTATCGCGAACCGACTCGAAATAATTCTCTCATGTTTTGGATCTCATCCAAAGCCATTTTACGATTATTTACATCTACAAAGCGTGTGACTCATTAGATTCTCAATTATGTTGGCCACTTAAATTTTCAAATAATTTAAGCAAATCATGAGCGGTATCTAGCAACACATCTTGATACCCAATTGATCGAAAAGTCAACGGTTTGACTATGAACCTTTCCATAAACAACAGTATGTGCAATTTGTCCTTTCACCATCCTATACCCCACTCAATTCAGAGCATGGACTATGTGTCAGCTCCTGTTAGACTGACTACGTCACATCTAGCCCAAGTGATGTTAGATCTTATCCTTGGGATTCATTACTCTATTAGATATGTCACTAAAGACTATCTTTAGGACATTTCCACTCTGGCCAGAGATTCCCGAGTAATGATTCTGACAAGAGGTCATGGGTGTACTCTCCCTCTATCAGGAGTGATGAATCCTCTGTTGGCTACCCAATTACCTTCGAATATCTAAAGCTGTACCTAATTACCACCCTATGAGCGACCTCTATGAGGCAACAAGGAATGAAGTCAAAGTATATAATCAGTATCTAAGATATCCTTGAGTACCTCAAGTCTAAAGATACTTACCCCATTGCTATGATGAGACTATCATTAACATTTGAATAGATAATCCATATGATCGTCTCATAGCAGATTATCCAATGTACTTGACTACTCTTAGCAAGCATCCATATGTTAACTTTGAACATCTCATATTCACAGCTTATAAGATCTTCTGCCTGATCCAATCAAGGAGTATAGCATGTGCTAGTCTATCCAGATCAATAATGTCTCATCTTGTTGGTCCTATGACTAGGGATAATTTAGATATTAACATAATTACATATGATAGGAATCTCATTATCATGATCACATCATGATTTCCTTCATGCTATGTTTCATATCATGGACTTTCATTAATCAGTTTAAGATCTATATCAATTCATATGCAAATGAACACTAATATAATGAAAAAATGTCTTATGAATGTGTACACTAAGTGCCTGAGGCGATTGCCTTTTGAGCACATCTCTAACAGCATCTTCATCCTTTTTCACTAAAAAGTGTTTTTGTTAACTTGCTTAGTAAATGAGATTCACATGTGTCACATGATTCACAATCAAATGACCCTGAGTTACTATAACTCATCATGTGATTCTCTTTTATATGCCTGAGTTGATAATGCCATAATTTATGGTTTTGGGTCATTAACTCTTTTAAATTTAATATATTGAGGATAGAATCAAGCATTTTAAGATCATAAACTCTACTGCATAATGTTTTAGTTTCATAAGGGATATCATTTGACCACACAGAACAACAATTGTTCTTAATAGTAAAATAAAAAAACTTTTGTTCAACTATTATATTCTTTATTCATAATCTAAAACAAAATTGCAATTGTTTAAACCTTTAAACAAGCTGCTAAAGAGTTTTGAAACTTAAGCCTCTATAGCTACTGCAGCAATTGTTGCTATATAGCCAATTTGTATAGTTTCAACTCTCCTTTTTTAAGCTTTCTATTATTTCTTTGGTCTTGCATATCTAGTATATATGAGACCTACATGCAGTATCTAATACCCATATGTTATTATAAGAAACAATATTATCCTCTTTATCAAATTTACTTGATGTAGAGGGTGCATCCATATGCCTTCTCTTCTACTTCTTTAAAACTCAAAATAAGCTTTGTTATTCAATTTCCATTTTTCAACTCTTGCTATAATGGAAGTACCTTTTAAGATGTTTGTCTACTTTTTCCTTTTATCTATAATGCATGTTACATTTTAGATCTCCCTTCTATCATCTTGGAGTGGTAAAGTATTTTAGATATCTCATATCACTCAATGTGAGCTTGTTCATTAGTCATCTCTCTAAGATGGTACATAATGGTTTTGCATCCATTTCCATGCTACTTTTTAAGTTTGAAGAACTTATGACCAATCCATTGTTACCCTAGTACTTCTTATATGCAAATTGTTCATAACACTTGCATTTCAAACATTAAGGGAAGGAAAACAAATTCCAAGACTTTGGCAACCCTTTGGATTTGAGAACCATTCTCGGTTTTATGCTAGTCAAGGAAGCTTAGGTTAGTCAAATTGTATGACTCATGATTATGCTTTGATTCACATTGAATCATATGATTCTAACAACCTTGATGTAAAGATCGAGATTGTAGAAGTGTGTACATGAATGAGTGCATGATATTAGGTCTTTAATAAAATGCATTATGGCTCCCACTATTTTATTGCAAACCCATAACCCTCACTATGGATCCGGGAGAACTTATATGTTTGTCCTCCTAGTGGGTCGATATCTAATGTCCCTAAGAATGACCTTGGGTTTTTCCAACAAGCCACCTTAGGCCTAAAGGTAGGTATCTGATCCATACCAATTGCATTCTCATGCAACTATCGAATCTGGTGCTATCAACTGTTGATGTGTGCATCTACATTGGGCTATTAACACTTGATGTGTGTATATCTCATATACACTACTCAACTTTGCCTCAATCCACATTAACCTTGGGTTTGCCTAACAAATCAATACTTCTTGCTAAAGTCAGCCCCTTAATCAAGAAATCTTATTTCCATGGTTTGAATATATTCTTGTAGAGCAGGCTTGGGTTCGCCTAACAACCCTAACTCTAAAAGGAACTCTCATTCATGCTATATTAATGGAAGACATTAGTTTTAATATTGATTAAGGGAGGGTATTTCTTAATTTAGTCTCATTGTGTTATTTTATCATGCATTTATATATCATACATTTATCACATAGATATATGAAGATAGTTACACTAACTATATGGCATGATTATGGATATGCTAATGTCAATCTCTTGAGCCAAAGAGAGATTACCTAGGTCTCACCTAGGTATATGCATGACTTACAACCCAAAAATAGAAATTAAATGCATATTTCTATGTCTTGTTGCTTATGGCACCATCTCTTTTGTTTCTTGTTCCTTTGCATTTCCATTATATCTTAATCCTATGTAATTTAATTGCATGTTTCAAAATAGAAAACCTCAAGTCATATTTGATGGGAGTGAGATGAGAAATGAAATACACGAGAAAGATAAGGAGGCAGGTTCAAACAGACCCTATTTACCATAAAATAAAAATTAATCATGCATACTTAATCATATTGGGCCAAATCCATAATCATCCATCGTGTCTTTCCATACACCCCTAGCATTCATTTTCTAAAGCACAAAATAGAAATAAATAAGGTAGTGACAATTTTGGATTTTAAATTTGAAAATCGGTTTCAACATTTGAACCGAAATTATCTACTTATATTGTTTCGGTTAATTCAATTTTGTATGTTATTTTAATATGAAAATTACTATTTATCAAATTAATTAAATTCTATATTTCCAAAAATTAATTCAAAATTAATCCACCTAAAATTAGGTTATTATGATGTCAAAAATTAAACAATTTAATTCTAACATATGTACCATATTCTAGTCATACTAGATATTAATTTGCTCACCTTAAATTAATTCGAAATTAATTTCCAAAAATTTCCAAAATTTTCAAAACCAAATATTATCATTTTAAGCATTTTTAGGTCAGCTCAAGTTCATAAAAATAATTTTAGCACAACCAAAATCATCAAGACAAACGGACCAACACACTAGACACCTAAAATGACTCATTTATCATCTAGAATTAATATGGAAATCTAATTCAAGCAAAATAATTTTAACATGCATTTAACATCAAAATAACATATTAAATATCACATAAAAATATTCTAAGGTGCTGGAACTGAAATTTACACATACAAAAAAATTCAAACAAAACAGCCCTACCAAGTGCACTAAAACTAATCCGTTTTGGTGTTTGTTTGAAAAATTAGTTGAAGCAGTGTTTAATTAATTATTTGACACTTCCAGAGACTTAAACATATTCTCAATATATTTAAATAAATTTTCCATTATCAAATTATAGGAAAAAAAATGACCAGCCCTATGATTAAACCAAACAATATCACATGTTCATCAATAATGCAATTTTCAATATTATTGTAATAAATTCGAATTAATTATTTGAATCACATTCAAACCATTTTTCATTCAAAATAATTATCCACAATCATCGCATGATTAGATTATTGAAAGAAAAATATTTAAAACAAATTTTATAAATTAATTTTAATTTTTCAAACCAATAGAACCAAAAATAGCAAAACTATGCAATCCAATTGCACCTTCAATTAAAACTAATTTTAATGGACACAAGAGAACTCTGATACCAATGTTGGGTTTTGAACATGAATCACATTCACAAAACCCAACGGAAAATAAAATTTTTTAAAATCCGAATCAAAGGATTCTACTTGTGTCATTAAAACTAATTCAATCAAAATATAGGTAGAAATTATACCTTTAATTTCTTGTGTCAATTCTCTAAATTTCCTTCTTTTTGGGTTGTCTTAAACCAAAATAATCCAACTTATGATTGTCTCTAATGATAATCCATGAAGAAATGAAGAATGAAACCACTAGGGTATGCCTTGAACACACTCTATGTGCTAGCACAGAGTAGTGTTTCTAGAGAGAAAATTGAAAAAAAGTTATCTAATAATTTTTTAAGGAGGATATAGTATCTTTCTAATAAAAATATTATTTATAGGTGTTTCTAAACACCCTAAGGTTAGAAAAATTAGCAAAATAGGTTTAGGGGCCAATTTGGCCAATTGTTGGGCTGCCAGCACGTGATGACTGCCACTTGTTTAGGGGCCAATTTGGCAAATTATGCTAAATTGGCCAATTATTAGGCTGCCAGCGTGCTTGGCAGCCAACTGCCACATGCCCGCATGGGCCCATGACCCCCCCAAACAATTTTTCTCAGATTTTTTTCTTATGATCCCATCACGATCCAATCCTAAATAATTTTCTCATAATTTTGGATCTCATCCAAGACCATTTTACTCATTCTTTACACTTCCAATGTGTGTGACCCATTAGGTTCCCGGTTATGTTGGCCACCCAAATTAACAATTAATTCGAGCAAGTCATAAGCGGTATTTAGCAACACATCATGACCTCCAATTGATTGGAAAGTCAGTGGTTTGACTACAAACATTTTCATAGACAACAATATGTGCAATTTGTCCTTTCACCATCCCATACCCCACTTGGTTCAAAGCATGGACTATGTGTCAGCACCTACTAGATTGACTACGTCACACCTAGCCTAAGTGATATTAGATCTTGTCATTGAGGCTCAATACTCTATTAGACATGTCACTGAAGACCATCTTCAGTATGTTTCCACTCCGACCAGAGATTCCTCAGTAATGATCCCAATAAGAGGTCGTGGGTATACTCTCCCTCTATCAGGAGTGGTGAATCCTCTGTTGGTTACCCAATTACCTTCGAATACCTTAAGTTGTTCCCAATCACCACCCTATGAGCGACCTCTATGAGGCAACAAGGAATTGAGTCAAACCACAGAATCAGTACCCAATATATCCTTGAGTACCTCAAATCTAAGGACACTTGCCCCATTGCTATGATGAGACTATCATTGACATTTGAATAGATAATCCATATGATCATCTCATAGCAAGTCATCCAATGTACTTGACTACTCTTAGCAAGCATCCATATGTTATCTTCGAACATCTCATGTTCACTACTTATGAGATCTACTGCTTGATCCAATTAAGGAGTATAACATGTGCTAGTATATCTAGATTGACAATGTCCCATCTTGTTGATCCTATGACTAGGGATAATTTAGTTACTAACATAATTACACACATTATTACACACATTAGGAATCTCATTATCATGATCCCATCATGATTTCCCTCATGCTATATTTCATATCATGGACTTTCATTAATCAGTTTGAGATCTATATCAATTCATATGCAAATAAATACTAATATAATGAAAGAATGCCTTTATAAATGTGTACACTAAGTGCTTGAGGTGATTCTCTTTTAGGCACATCTCTGACAATCTCCCACTTGCACTAAAGCCAATCGCTATTGTACATTACACTATAGTTGATCAGATATTTTCTAATCAGTGGAACTCTCTCTCCCATTACATCACATCTACCATTGATTTCTAATGTCAATTAATAAGATTGAGTACATGTTTGGACCTTTTGATGAGACTATGATTCCTTTGTATATGCAATGGCTCTATTATTGTTCCAATCATATTAGATTTACAATAATAGGAATCACTTTTAACTTGTGATGAATTCCCTTTTCAAACCACATCCTCAGCTGCATTGGAAGCTGTAATGTACTTTTAGTTGTGGAATCATCAGTTATCTTCTGTTTGGAACTTTTCCAATTGACTAAACAACTATTTAATGCGAATACATAACACGACTAGGATTTTGAGTTATCCTTATCGAATGGATGCTGGCATCTATAATCCTACTTACCTTAAGCTTATTATCTCCTTAAACTAAGAATACATCCTTAATCCTTCTCAAGTATTTAAGGATGTTCTTGACAGTCACTCATAAACCCTTAACAGGATCAAATTGATATCCACTCATGACGCTCATAGCATGATAGCTATTAGGCGTAGTACACAATAAATCTAATGGCCTAGGCTAATGGAATCTCATCCATGCTAATATATTTGTCTTGTGTCTTTGGACATAAAGACTTAGAGAGGGTAATCCTATCGATCATAGGAATAGATCCTCTCATAGACTACTTCATGCTAACCACTTTAGCATCTTAGCTATATAGACTAAGTAAGAATGAGTAACCTCTTAGATCTATCTCTATAAATCTTTGTCCCCTTTTGGTAGGTTACTTTTTAAAGTCCTTCTTGGAGAATTATTTTAGAGTAACAAATTCACTAACTTAGATATGAGAGATCATTTCCTACTAATAGTATGTCTTCCACAAACTTCACTAGGAACAAAATGCCACTCCCACTAACCTTCTTGAAAATACATGAATCATCCATATATTGAGAGAAAACAAACTCTTTGATTATCTCATCAATTTAAATGTTTAAACTCCCAGATGTTTGCAGTAATCCATCAATAGATTTTGCAATTTGTATCCTGTTTCATCATCATTAGATATGAATCTCTTAGGTTGTGTTATATACACATCTTAAGTCAGATTTCCAAAATGAAACATGTCTTCGTATCCATCTGCAAAATCTCATCACAATGAGTAGCAATGACTAGGAGTAACATGATGGATTTAAGCATAGTATATAGAGTAAAAAGTCTTGTCAAAGCCAATCTTTGTCTTTAACGATGTCTTTTAACTATCAACTCTAGCTTTATAGGCAACTGCAATACCTTCCATGTCGGTCTTTTTCTTGAAGAGCCGCTTGCACCTAATGGGGTTTTGTCCCATTAGGTGGGCTAACCAAAGTCCATACTTGGTTTATAGTGAAGGGTTTTGATCATGTATCATATACATATAGTGCAGCGGAAAATAAAATTTTCAAAACCCGAATCAAAGGATTGTCATGTGCCAATTAAAACTAATTTAACCAAAGAAAATTCAGAATTTATACCTTTATAATTTCTTGATTTTTCTTCAACTTCTCACCTTGTTAAGTTGTAGCAAACCACAACAATCCAATCTAGGATTGTCTCTAACAATATCCACGCGAAGATGAGAGGATGAAACCACTAGGGAGATGGCTTGAACATACCTCAAAGTGCTAGTAATGGTGTACGCTCATATGAGAAGAAAATTAAACTCTTTAATTTTCTTGTTGTCTCCGAAAAATTTCTCTCAAAAATTTTTCCTTGTCTATTTTATGTCTTTTAGGGTCTTTTAGATCCAAAAGAAAATCAGAA
>CATIWF010002272.1:0-66423 GCA_949630135.1 Balakata baccata | reverse complement strand
TTTCTCCAAATACAGATTAATTTTTATAGAACGAGTTCATATCAAGATTTTGGATCAAAATCATAGATTGTCAGCCCTATAAAATAAGATGCCAGTAATTAAATAATACATTTTTTCTAAGTCATTTGCTGGAATTAAGACTGACCCTTCTTCTCATATCCACTGGTCATCCATACTGCATTAACTTTCTGAAAGAATTAAACATGGCAAATTCAATATGGCCAACAGAAAAGCTTGGTAAATAAAGAACATATTTTCATCCAACATACACAGAAATATCATAAAAGAATCAGGAATTCGAGTTGAAGACATTAGAAGTTGAAATTTGTGTCATCTTTCTCCACACCTACATATTCACACAACAGAAATGATCAAATCCCACGCAAGCTGCCCTATTATTTATTAACATAATATCTAAAACAACATCGAGTTTTGACCAAGAGGTTTTTCTTTTTTATAGCAGACACGTCACACATTTGAGCTATTGGTTCGGCCCCAAGAGGGAAAGAAGGAAAGTACGATAATGGCCTGATGTTTCAGAGTGAACTGCATCATTCAATGTCTTTCTGTACTTCTTCAGGTACTCAGCTTTTATATATTGCATATCTATCTCAGTCCTTGTCACAATTACCCTTATCAGTGTGGTGTCATTGGTACCTAGACCCTTCATTGCCTTGTGCAGGACCTGAAAAAAGTTTTATGAATGATACCTGTAAATGAGCATCAAATTCAACAATATTTGCGCAGGATCTCTCTCTCTCTCTCTCTCTCAGGTTTTGATCATGCTAATCCCATAATAACATCCAGCAAAAGACACATCCACTGACAAGAAAATAGAACCAAGAAATATTAAAAATGCCACGATGTTATAACATTGACAATGAAATGTAGTGATTATCAAAACTTTCCGTGAATTACCATGTTTTCCACCGTAACCAGATCCGAATAATATAACTAAACCTGCTTGTTATAACATTAACAATGAAATATAGTCATTGGTACCTATGGTACTCCAATTATATAACTCATCAGTATCTGAAAAATTATTTGCAACACAAGTACTTAAATTATGTAGATTGTAACAATTCAGTACCCCAAAGATTATTTGTAACACAAAAGTAGCTCAATTTTTATTTTGTAACATAAAAGTACCTCAACTTTTATTTTGTAACTAAATAGTACTTCTGTCTTTAACTGTTAGTCTCTCTAATATAAATGTAATATGAAATATCCAAATCAAATAAATTTTAATAAAAATAAAATCAGTTATAATATACACATCAGATAAATTTCAATTTTACTAACTAGATATTACAATTAATTTTGTTTTTATTAAAATTTATCTAGATATTTTATGTTATACTTCTGTTAGAGAGACTAAGAGAATGTTTGTGAGTGCTATTGAGTGTTCCAAAAGCAGATTTTGAATTTTTTGATTTAATTGACTAATTTTTTTAATTTTTTATGGATTGTTTTTTTTTTTCAAATCTGTTTCTATAAAAAACATCTATTTATCTGTGTATGCTAAAAACAGTTTTGAAAACTCAAAAAAATTAAAAATACAAATTTTTTTTTCGAAAAGCACTTTTTCCAAACATTATGCTAAACGAGCTCTAATAATTGAAGAAAGAAATATTATTTAGTTATAAAATAAAAGTTGAGGTACTTTTGTATTACAAATAATCTGTGAGGTACTGAGTTGTTATAATTTATATAATTGGAGTACCGTTAGCGAAATTCACCCGATGAGGTAAGCAACATAAAACAATACCTTTGCAAAGTACTTTGCAGGATTTTCTGAGCATTGCAAAATTGTCGACAAAGCATGTTTAAAATGACCCGATGTTTCACCCTTTACAGCCTGAGATAAGACCATTTAAATTTTGCATCAGAACATAATTTTCAGACTAGCAAGTGAAGAGATTAAGAATCAAGAAAGAATACCTTTTTTAGGGAGTTACCATACATGTTATGATAAGCATGATTTACAACAGCCAGATGCGCCCCGCTGCGTTCACTGAATATGCGGATGAAAGTCTTCTCATCAGTTCCCAATTTCTTCTCCCCTGCTTTATAAAGAGCCTTTGCATCATTCTGAGCCATCTCATGATCAACTTCCCGCCCTTCGTAACGTGGTGTGTTCACAAAAGCGAGTAAGAGCTAAAAATAAAGTATTTTACATTTCTATATTAGCAATCAATGCACTCCATGAATATCAATGGAAAAATCAGATAAACAAACAAACAAATAAACATGCTGAAGAAACAAACTTCCTAAGGCACACATCTCAATGCCTAGGATGCATTTGCCAACTATCATCGCTTGCCTATCAAAACTGAGATCTCTGAACTATCATATAAACTCATGACAACCCAAAAGCTACACAAGCTCTGCTGTCACTTCAAATAGCAATCTGATTTTATCTTCCGAGTGGGCGTTCCAGATCTAACCTCCAACCCCCATTTTCACTTGGTTTTACGTTGCAGGTGTGGTTATCTTGGAGCATGATTATCACATATCACTAATAAGATTCCACTTTACATGTCTCATTTAATGAAAGAGATAGGAAAGAAAAGGTTGATTGTCAGTCCAACTAGTTGCTTCGTGGTATAATAAATAAGCAAAGACATTATATCATGTTGTTAGAACAATAATAATTTTTCTGGTAGCTTGTTGCTTCTTGTTTTTGGTTAACAGTTGAACTAAATGTCCTACAATTGCAAGAGAGCAATTTATTGTTTAAATATTATCTTTTCCTATGCAAAACCCCCGTAATCCTCTTGTATAAAAGATCTTAATATGAATGAAGATGACAAGCTGTTCATTAGGTTCCTAGTTCTCTAAGTGGTATCAAAGCTCTTGTTCCTACAAACATGGAAAATTTATTTTTGGTAAGTAAAAAAACAGAGCTGTGTAGGCTTCCATCAACTGTTTTCTAGGAACAAATCCTCCATTATCTAATAGAGAAATTATCAAGTTTGGTTGATTGAAATTAAGACTTATATAAGGCTTTGAATTTGTAGGAAGTGGTTGAAGATGAAGCAGACCCACCACACTATGGCCTCACCCAATCTCAGATCAAATCAAAGCTCATGAAGATCAAAAGGCTAGAAAGCCAAGAGCCTTGACTTGTATACATTCAGGCTGGCTAGATATTATATTCGCAAGAATCATGGCTTGTAAAACTCCAAAAGAAGCTTGGGATAATCAAGAAGGATTTTGAGGAGAGTGATAGGACGAAAATAATCAAACTTCAATCTAAAAGGGCGTTTGAGGTGCTGAGGATGAAAGAAATTATTATTTTCTTCCTTAGATAACAGCAGAAAATAATCAAGTTTAACAAATGGCTTTTTTCATAGATAAAATGTTCTACAGAATCCTGTGTAGGAAGCACAAAAATATTGGCAAACAAAAGGAAGCTAGTATCAGCAAATAGCCCTATATCAAAGAGCAACCACTCATCAATAATCATACAAAGAACTCAAAGGCCTTATCAGGACAATGAATACCACTAATGCTAGATTGGACCTGACATGTGTTGTAAACTGTTGATTTTAAACAACAGAAGTAAAACTGATGTCTGAATTTGGTGCGCATGTTCAATGAGTCAAACTCTTTCATCTTGCAAAGTAAAAGCAACCAAGACAGCCGTAAATTGTTAGGGAAAAATGACTATGGAAACGTAAGAGAAAAGAAAAAGAAATTTACACTTTTATGATCGCCAGATGTTCTTGAATTGATATCATGCTCCAGGGGTACCCCAAATTTTGCACGGTAATGCTGCTTAAATATCTGTATCTGGGAAGGGGTGCGAGAACAAATTACTTCAGTTGCAGCTTCAAAACTCGATGTTTCTTCCATTAATGCCCGCCTGAGAATTATGGCATCACGCCCAGGTGGATCATGCATCCAGAGTAGAACTGCTGTCTGGAATAAAACCAAATGAAAATAAAAAAAGAGTTTTCCTATAAAGGCATCATGAGAATGATTTCCTTTGGGTTTTTACATTTATCCTCAACAGTGATAATATATCAAGAGGCAAAAATATACTATTTGGAGAAACTTTAAAAATGTCGTGAAAAATTAGAATCGGATAGAGCAGAATTGCAGCTAATAATTTGAGAAAATAACAATAAAATGAAATACACAAATTTTATGAGGAAAACTCTCAAACAAATTGAGGTAAAAACTGTGGGCAAGAATAGAATAATTTCACTAAGAAATAAAATAGGAGATTACAACCTCTCTCTAAATTTAAGGAAATTAAAACTCTCAAAAAATTAGGAAAATAACAATTTCTCTCTCTCTCTCTTGAGGATCTCTCAATTTTTCCTCTAAAAATTTTGTTGTCTTTCCTCCTCAAATTGCTGCGTTTTCTTTGCAAGATCAAAGGCCTATTTATAGGCAAAATTTTGCTTTGCTAGCAAGTCACTTGTTGCCCAAAGGAATGGCTTCATTTGGCCGAAATATGGTCCAACAAGAATTGGCCAAAAATTGGTCCAATTAATAATTTTTTTTTTATTTTAATAAATGTCGGTGCAACAATCTCCCACTTGAAGACTTGATTGAGAGTCAATCATGTCTTCACACCATTCTTTCTTTATTGCCTTTCCATGTTGCTTATGTCTCTGCTAAACCACTAGAGGATCGACATCAAATAAACTTGTCAGCATTGACTGCCTTTGTTATAAAATCTACTAGGTTGTCTTTTGTATGAATTTTTTGCATATCCACTGTTCCTTCTTCTACTTTCTCAAGAAAGAAGTGGTATTGGACTCAAATGTGCTTTGTTCTTTAATGAAAAGCTGGATTCTTTGCAGGATGCAAAGCACTTTGACTGTCACAAAACAAAGAAATTTTCTCTTGTTTGTGCCCAAGTTCTTCCAATGCCATTTTCAACCAAATTGATTTTTTACTAGCTTGTGTAGCTGCTACATATTCTACTTCTGTTGTTGACTTCACCATAACTAATTGTTGTTTTGAAACCCAGCTTACAGCTCCATTAGCAAGAACAAACACATAGCCAGTGGTGGATTTGCTTTTGTCAAGATCACTTACATAATCAGTCAACATATCCTCTTACAACAAAGTCTGATCCCCCATAACACAATGCAACATCTGTGGTTCCCTTGATATATCTTAGGACCCTTTTTACAGCATTCCAATGCTCTTTACCAGGATTTGCTATGTGTCGACTAACCACACCCACTGCTTGTGCAATCTCTGGTCTTGTGCATATCATAGTGAACATCAAGCTCCCCACTGTTGATGCATACGGTACTCGAGACATCTCCATCCTCTCTGCTTCTGTGCTAGGGCTCATACTGGAGGATAACTTGAAATTAATAGGAAATGGGGTAGAAATTGGCTTACAATCTTGCATATTTTGTCTCGGCAAATTTGCATCCCTAAAATATTGTTTGTTGGTCCCAAGTCCTTCATCTCAAACTCCTTAGCCAACTGTGCCTTCAGTTCTTTAATATGATCTTTGTCGGGGCCTGCTACTAACATGAAGTCTACATACAGCAGCAAAATGATGAAATCATTTTCACCAAACCTCTTGAAATATGCACAAGAATTTGCATTAAGTCTACTGTATCCAAGGCTCATGATGAAGGAATCAAATCTCTAGTACCAACACCTCAGCGCCTATTTGAGACCGTACATAGATTCGTTTAACCTACAAACCAAGTTCTCTTTGCCTTTCTCTTCAAATCCTTTTGGTTTAAGCATGTAAATTTCTTTTTCAAGATCTCCATGAAAAAAAGCAGTTTTCACATCTAACTGCTCTAAAAGTAAGTCGAATGTAGCACACATTGCCAAGACTACTCGAACTGTTGTCAAACGTACTACAGGGGAAAATATCTCATTGAAGTCAATTCCTTCTTTCTAAGCATATACTTTAACCACCAATCTTGCATGATACCGCTCCATTTGATCTCCGTTGCGTTTGCTTTTATACACCCATTTGTTTCCAATGGGCTTTCTTCCTTGTGGTAACCACACAAATTCCCAAGTTTTGTTCTTATGAAGAGCTTCCATTTCTTCCTGCATTGCTGCCATCCATTGAGATGTATCTGAATTGCTCATTGCTTCTTGGAGAGTTGATGGCTCTCCATCCTCTTTTAGAAGACAATATGCAACATTACTCTCCATAACATACTTCGAGTGGGATGAATTTCACCGACAGTACCTCAACTATGTAAATTATAATAATTCAGTACCTTAAAGATTATTTATAATATAAAATTACCTCAACTTTTATTTTATAACTAAAATAATTTTAAAAAAATTGAATTGTTATAATTTACATAATTGGGGTATCGTTGGTAAAATTCACCCCTTCGAGTGCAAACCTGGTTGTCTCTTCAACCGATTTGACTGTCAAGGTTTTGGAGCCTCAGACACAACTGATTTTTGTTCTTTGTGCTTTGGTACTGCTTTAGAAGAATTAGTTTTTGCAACTTCCTTTTCCAGGTGTACTACCATAGTCTCTAAACTTTCTTTTACTGTATCATCATCACTTCCTTCTTTCTGCAATTTATTTTCTAAAAAGATAACATCCCTGCTGACTATAACCTTATGGGCAGTAGGATCCCACAGGCGATATCCCTTCACTCCGTCAGCATACCCCAAGAATAGACACTTCCTGGATTTCAGATCCAACTTTGTTGTTTCTTGGGTGTTGTACATTACATACACAGGACTTCCAAATATATGGAGGTTTGAATAATTTGCCTTCTTCCCAGTCCACATCTCCATTAGTGTCTTCAATTCAATTGCTGTTGAATGTGCCCAATTTATCACATAACAGGCAGTATTTACTACTTCTGCCCAGAAAGATTTTTCCAAGCTTGTAGCCCCAAACATTGCTCTTGTTCTTTCCATAAGGTTGTGTTCATCCGCTCTACTACTCTATTTTGTTGAGGAGTGTATGCCGCAGTGAACTACCTTTTGGTGCCTTCTTGATTACAAAATTCGGCAAACTCATGGCTAGCTTATTGTCCTCCATTATCTGTCCTCAAACATTTGATTTTCTTTACAAAGTCAAGCTCTACCCGCACTTTGAACACTGGATATACATCTACCTTCCTCTTGATTGGATACACCTAATATCTTTTGGAATAATCATCAATGAAAGACACAAAATACTAAGCTCCTCCTAGAGACGTGACCGGTGCTTGTCATACATCAGAGTGAACCAATTCTAGAATTTCTTTACTTCTAGAATTTGATATGTTAAACTTCAACCTATGCTGCTTACTTGCAACACAATGCTCACAAAAAGGTAAGGACACTTTAGTGAGCCTTGGAAGTAGATTTTGCTCTACCATAATTTTCATTCCTTACTCATACATATGTCCAAGTTTCTGATGCCACACCATTGCAAATCTTTCACTGGAACTACTTGAAGCAGCTAATGCTTTTCCCTCTAACAAAGTCTCCCTTCAGCATATACAAGTAAGTAGCCACCTTTTCTCCCTTCATAAGTGCAAGTGCGCCTCGAATCACCTTCATGATTCCTTTTTCGATTTCGACTCTGCATCCAAGGTCATCTAGTTGACCTAACGATAGCAAATTCTTTTTCAGGCTTTCCACATGCCGCACTTGTTGAATGGTGCAAATTGTGTCATCATGGAACTTCAGCTTGATGGTTCCAATACCGACAATCTTCAAGGCATGATCATTACAACTGTACACAGATCCCTCATAGACAAGTTTATATTGATGGAACCATTCCCTTCGAGAGGTCATGTGAAATGTGGCTCCTGAATCGATGAACCACACATCCCTTATAGACAAGTTTATATTGATGGAACCATTCCCTTCGAGAGGTCATGTAAAATGTGGCTCCTGAATCGATGAACCACACATCCGCAAATGTCTTCCTGCCTTCACTAGTTGTCACTGCTTCACAACATAAGGCATCACCCTCATCAAACATACTTGTAACATTTGCTTGTGCATTAGAATTTTTCTTGTTTAAACTCCAACAATCCTTCGTCAGGTGACCCTTTTTGCCATAGTGGTAGCACTTTAGGTTCTTCCTACTTCTTGACTTTGACCTACCTCGATCCTAACTCCCACTAGAGCCACGTTCTGTTGATCTCCCTCTCATCACTATTAGGGCCTCCGTTTGTTGCGAACTGGCCATCCTGTCTTTATTGTTTTTGTGCCGATTTTCCTTTTCGAGAATAGCAGCTGCAACATCATCAAAGCTCAAATATTCTATGAGGACATTGTTTGTGAGATTGATGATGAGTTGATCATATGAGTCAAGTAGACTTTGAAGTAGAGGTTCAGCACGTTCACTTGGCTCTATTTTATAAGCCAGTGATGTGAATTGAGAAAATAGAGTATTCAAAGTGTTGATGTGCTCTGTCATTGAAGTAGATTCTGACATCCAGAGAGTGTACAATTTCCTTATAAAGAAAATTTTGTTGTGAAGTGACTTGGCCTCGTACAACTTTGTGAGATGATCCCAAACTTTCTTTGTAGTTTTCTTCTCCTCTATGCTTGACAATAATATATCTGCTAATACAAGATGAAGATTTACAATAGCATTCCCGTCCATCTCATTCCACTTAACATTGTTTGTGAAATCTGCCGGCCTTTCACTGATAGCCGCTAGGCAATTATCTTTTCTCAAGATCGCCTTCATCTTCAATTTCCGCAATGAGAAATTGCTCTTATTGAATTTTTCAATCTCAAATTTTGCCGCCATTGCTTCAATAACAACCTTCAAGGATATAATAATCTAACTTATTTTCTGATGTGGAGGTAAACTTAATCATGGCAACCATAGAGCATATGATAAATAGATATTAATACCCAAGTCAGGCTCTGATACCACTTATTGTTAAAAATTAGGATGGGATAGAGCAAGATCGCAACTAATAATTTGAGAAAATAACAATAAAATGGTACATTTAGATTTTATATGAAAATCCTCCGAACAAATTAAAGCAAAAACCACGGGCAAGGATAGAAGAATTTCACTAAGAAATAAAATAAGAGATTACAACTTCTTTCTAAATTTAAGGCTCTCTCTCTCTCTCACTTTTTCCTCTCAAAATTTCTCTCTCGTGATCTCTCAATTTTTCCTCTCAAAATTTTTGCTGTCATTTCTCTTCAAATTTCCGCGTTTTCTTTGCAAGATCAAAGGCCTATTTATAGGCAAAATTTTGCTTTGCTAGCAAGTCACTTGCTGCCCAAAGGAATGGCCTTATTTTACCGAAATATGGTCCAACAAGAATTGGTCAAAAATTGGTCCAATTAATAATTTTTTTCATTTTAATAAATGGCGGTGCAACAAAAAGGTGCCCTAATCAACTATCACTAGAATATTTTGCCCAGCTTGAAATAGAAAATTGTAATTTCAAGTTAAGTTAACTACAATTAAAATGAAAAATGCTTAAAAAGCATTCCTAAGAAGGTAGAGAATTGGTACCTCCAATTTGCCACTTAGTTCTGAAGACAAGCGCCTAAGAAGGTCATCAGAGTAAATTGTTTTGTACTCCTGTTGGATGAATGAACGCTGAGTCGCATCTCGATGAGCCAGTATATTGATTACCACAGAAGTGTCACAACCAAAACCTACGTAAAACAAGATTAAAGCAGTCACAAATTAGATATTTTGGTATTTGAAGAAACTTTTCTGATAGTACGATCAATTAGTTCTTTTTGAACATTCAATGACCTGAGCAAAATTTGAATTATCATCATAACTTCATAAGACTAAAAACAGAGAGTAAACTGTTGCAACCAAAAAAGGAAACGTTGGATTTCAAAATCATTTCTTTCTGAATGGTGAAACTTTAGAATTCTCTTGATCAAATTTGTTATTTACAAGTCTCATTTAGTTCTTCTCATACAAATACAATATCACAATTCTGTCTGGAATTCTCTTGCTGTTCTCTATTTGCAACCTCTAATTTTCTTACTTTACCAACTGTAACAAAATTACAAATTTATGGCCATAAAAACACTGTCAGATATTGAGAATTAGTTTGGTTAAGAAACGTTATCAATTGCTAGGGTTAATTACAAACCTATAAACTACATAACTGCAAATGATGAATTAAGTAATTAAAAAGATCGCTGCTTCAGACTTCAATTTTTTAGTTCCTAAAGATTTAACCATTATTTTTTTTTCATGAATTTGAAGGAAAATTGATAGACAATCTTCAAATAATAGTTTGAGATAATAAGATGAAGGAAATAACCCAGACAGTAGGAAAGAGAAAGCAGAGAAATTCAAAGAGAAAAGAAAGCAAAAGAGTTGGAAATTTAACCCTTGAAAGCGCGGTAGAGTTTCATAGCGTCGTCTTTTGGGGGAGTCAGCACCGGAGGAACATTCAAAGTCGCCATTTTTCCACAACTTGTTCAAAATTTCAGTTTCAGGACTTTCACATCGAAATTGAGTCATCATTTGGTGGAAAGTCGGTTTTTATGTTTGTAATAAATCTAGTTGACTTTTTCCAACCAACTTTCTAACTTCTTTCCTTGAAAACTAGTGCATAATCATATTAAGAAACATTTTTAAATATGATAATATATATTATTAAATAATAAAATTAATTTATTTTTACAGTTTTTAACTTCTAAAATTAAAATAGATAATAATTTTTTTAAAAATTACATTATATTGTGTATTCATTTCTCAGTTAAAATATTTTTTTATAGAATTAATAAAAATTATTTATATAAAACTTTATTATAATATATATTTATAATGTAAACTTAAATAATTAAAATATCATCTAATAAATATATAAGAGAAAATTACTATTTACTCAATTTAACATAATACACTGATATTCTTTGATATTTGAAAAATATATAACTTATCTCATATGCTATGATATAATATACTAGTACCCATAAGTTTTTAAAATTATACTATTTATTTCCTGAAATTTTAATATATTATACTAATATTTCCTTATAAATTTGATTTATAGTAGTACTATTACTTACATGAAGTTTTACATATTGTACTAGTATCTTTTTGAATAAAAGAGAATATTTTTACTTACTAAGGATAAATATTTTAAATTTTAATAAAATAATTATATAATTTGACAAAAATAAAATAGATGGATAAATTATATATTTTTCAAACATCGGAGAATACTTAATTTTTCCAATATATAAACTATAAAAACAATTTAGAAATCTGTACAGAACATATTGCAATCTATGGGTGTAATGTAATGAATCTTTCAACACCATCTTCAAGGTTGAACCCCTATTTTAGGGAAGTCATTAACATTTTTTCACAATTTTTCAAACCAATTGAACTAGTTAAATCGTGGATGGTTCAACCGATTCCAATTTAACCGGCTGGATAGCCAATTATTTTACTGATTGAATATATCTCCGGTTTTAAGTATAAAGCAGTTCGATTTAGAGGCCAACTCTCGATTTAACAGTCAAACTGGTCAGGCCGAGCCAATTTTAATCACATAGTTTTTTTTTTTTTCTAAATTAAAAGTTTATGTTTTAAAACAATTCAAATTTTAATAGAGAAAATTACTATTTATCTACAAAATTTGATATATTGTATTAATATTTGTCTCATTTATTTTATTAATATATCATTCTATTAAAAAAAATGTTAAATTATAGTAAAATGATAAATAACAAAAGTTAATATTTACTCTCTTAAGTTTAATTTATTGTACTAATACTTCATGAGCAAAAAATAATATCTTTTCTGATTAGCGGTAAATATTTTAAAATTTAATAAAGAAATTGCATAATTTTTTTTTTTGATAGTACTATATAATTTTAAATGAATAAAATAAAAAGAGTAAATTTTTAAATTTTAAGAGAATATTAATATAACTTATCAAACGTTCCCATTTTAATATTTACAATTTCTTTCAATTTAGCATTTTGACGCTTTTAACGTTAGAGTTTATTTTTTAACGCCTATAATTAGAACATGCCATCTTTAATGCTTTCCAAAATTTCATAGACCAATTAAACGTTTTCTGTTTTCAGACGCCGTTAAAGGATAAGCAAACTTAAAAGCCATTTTAAACTCTAGACATACTCATATTTCTTAGAGATATAGAAATTGTATCTTTGGGAAAAACCCAATCCCTTGAGCACGATTTCTCCATTTGCTTCATTCGGCCACCACGATATAGAGAGTTGTAGTTTAACATATATATACTGAAATCATTAATGTAATATACATATTTTTATTTTATACATAAAAATATAAATATTTTTTAAGATATATTTAACATATATATACTGAAATCATTAAAGTACATAAAATATACATATGTATATAAAAATATATGTGAATTATATAATATTTATATATATTTTTATGCTACTCATAATTATTAACTGTACATTAAAAGTATAAGATAAATATATGATATATCTTACATATATTTTTATCTTTTATTATGATTGCTTTGTATATTTAATAAATAATAATGAATATATATTTGTTAAATACTTTTTGTTGAATATATATAACTTTTTTTTATATTTGTTAAATATTGGTTAACTGTCTTTGGCTGTATATAATTTTCATATGTTGATCCAAGATATAATTATATGAAAAAAAAAAAATATCATTCTTGTAATAGAAGTAAATTGAATAAGAGTTACTAAAATCAGTTCTTAATGAATTTGAGTAAAATGTAGCATATAAATTGAAAGTTTAAATAAAATCGAAATATTTGATCCAAATCAATTTTGTTGGTTGGAACTCATGGCATTTTTTATAAATACAAAGCTTATTTTTAAAAAAATATATAATTGAGCAAATGATAATATTCCATCCATGAAATTTTCATCTTATATATGTATACATTATATATACTTCGCCTATACTGAACAAATATTTATCATATACTCTTTAACTATAAATTTAATAAATTATATAATATTGTATATTTTATGTATAATAATATATATCTTATATATGTATACATTAAATAGATCACATATAAATTTATCTTTTATGATAATTATTTTGTAAAATAAATATAGACATTATATATACTTTGCTTATACTGAACAAATATTTATTATATACTTTTAACTATAAATTTATTAACTTTAAGCTAAAAATATTAATAGTTATGAATAAAATAAATATATAAAATATGCAATCTATATATATGTATACTTTTTATTTAAAATTTTCTAAAATTAAAAAACAAAATAAATGTTTTATAATTTTGAGAAGCAATTTTTTTATTGCTGATTATTTTTTTATAATGAAAACATATCATTTCCCATTCAGTGATATGGGTCATGATGCAGATTGATTTTCACCAACAAATTGCTTTTGTTTTGTTTCATCAATCTATCAAAGTTGAACAAAGCAGATTGATAATGAAAATGAATGTATAAGTCTTTATATTTCGGTGACTGGTTTTTTAAAGTAAGAAAATAACTTTTATAAATATTAGACTTTTTTACAATTTTAAAGATTTTTCATGTGATGTTATAAATACAAAACTTTTACATAAATCTTTCACTCGTAAGATTCCAACATACTTATTTCAAAGCCGGGGATTATCTCATGGTTGCTGCTCTTTATACTTAGGCTATTGAGCTCAACCCTTCCAATCCCACTCTATAGGTACGTGAATCTACTTCGGTTTTTTCCTCACTTTGATTGTCAGTCTGGTAATCTTTAAAAAAAAAAAAAAATCTTGATTGGTTATTCACAGAGTTCATTCGACTCTTTCAATTGGACATTATTCTGTTTGTTCTTCTCTCCTTTTACTTAAATTTCATTAGCAAAAAGTTCGATGCTTTCTTTACGTGCTGAAAACTTGTTAGGTTTTTTAAAATTGTATATGTGCATGTCTCATAAATACATTAAAACTGGGTGAAATTCACTGTTTATTAATGTAATATAAACAGTGAATATCCTAAAATACTTTCCGTGTAATCCCAAAAAAAACGACATCGTTCAACTATTACCTTTTTTTTTTCTTTGTTCGGCAGGTACAAAGAATTTATTACTACATACAACAACCAGCATAGGACCCACAACAATTAATTTCTTTAAAAGAAGATTAAAAATTTATAAAAATTTCACCAACTATCTATTACGTTTTTTATCCTAATTTGATAGGTGTGAAGAATCTATTTACAACCAATTAATTTTAAAAAAAAAGAAGATAACTTTATGTGGTTAAATTTTGCCAACGTGGTCATTTTTTAGCCATATATTGCAACTTTATTTTTTTGTATAAATAGGTACATTATGTCATTTGCACTGCAGAATTTAATAAACATAAGTGAATATGAGCCAAAGAAAAAAATTTTGAGTGGGTGAAATTGTTGAGTATTTCTGAGAAAGTTTTCAAAAGGAAGTTAGTAATAGAAATATTGAAAAATATATTTATTGTTATCAGAAAATATTTGGATATTATTATTTTTTTATTTTATATTATTGTATTATCTCTAACTATTGTTAAAGAAGAATATTCCTTTGTATAAATGGTGGAAAAATTGATATATATGATCATTTGGTTGTATGAGAAAGATGTTCATAAAACAAACTGCAAAACATAAGAAGCATAAAAAATGAGTTAAGATAAATAAATAAAATATTTACAAACATATACTTCATTAAAAAATAAAAAAATAATTCTTTATATATATTGGGTCCAACACAAAAAAAAAATTATAGCTGGACATATAATATAATATCGTATTATACTTTACTCAATCATGACTATAAATAGATAGCAAATAAAAATGGACAATTCACTTTATGTTTTTTTAATAAAAAATTATTTAATATTCATATGTTATATAAAACCCTTACATGATAATTCTTACACTTACCATGATTACTAATTTTATATTTAATTTTCATTCTTTTACTTTTTTACAAAATAAAATAATATTTATATTTTTTTAATTTATAATATTTAAATTATATATTTAATTTTTTTATTATTTATTTATTTTATTATTTAATTTCTTTCATATATTAGTTATGGATATATCTTTGGATAATTGGGGCAAACAACGAAGCTGAGATTTAGGAACTAGTTATGTTTAATTTAGTTTAATAATAGCATATTCAATTTTGCCTTTTTAATCACGACCAGAAGCATCCAGTAGTTTCACGCATTGTGCCAGAGTTCCAAAAGCTTAAGTTGTTTGTATTGGGAGGAAATCGATTTTTTTTTTTTTTATTAAGGAGAGCTTTATCTCTGTATCAAAATTAGAGATTTAATTTTTTTAATTTAATTAAAATATGCAATTAAATCTTATATGACATATAAATCTACTTTACATATTAATATTAAGTATTTATCTATAATTTTTATAAATTATATTTTATAAAATTTACAAATAATATTCATTTATCAAAATCATTATATGATTTTTAGCAAATAAAAGAATTAAAATAAATCTTTTAGCACCGAATCTACTAATTATACAAATCAAGTAAAAAGTAAAAAGTTTAAATTATCTTCGATAAAACTTTTTTACCAATTTAAAATATATAATAATAAAATTTTTTATGTTTATAAATTTATAAACTATTAACAGTTTAATAATTTTTTTTAATATTTTTTCTTTAAAGGAGAAAAGGAAAAACAAATTTGAGAAGAAGAACGGCTAAAACTCCGAAGAAGAGAAAAAATTTATAACCAAAGAAAAGAAGAAAATAAGAACCCAAAAAAAAATCAACATTTGAATTGAAAGTGGCAGATGAAATTAAAGGCATGTGTTGAAATTTTACATTGTTGGCTTTTTTCTTTTGAATTAATGGCACATTAAAGTAATTTTAAATTAAATCTATAATTCTAACTTCTACTATCAATCACGGATTATATCAAAATTAAATTTTATTTTTTATTTTTTTATTTAAATATATATATTTTTAAAAATTTATCAATTTATAGATTCAGACAATATGCTGCTAATATGATATAAAATTCTGGCGAGATTAAAAAGATTGTGTTGACTAGAAAATTAAATTATCTTAAAAATTTTAAAACGCCAATCATTTTTATTTTTTTAAAAATTTTAAAACAAATTGTTCAGGCAAAAGTCTACTTGCAATAAAATTTTTGTTTATCCTTACTCCGGTGGCTAGACAACTTTTAAAATGATTATGTTTTAAAATTTTTAAGATGATTCAGTTTCCTAGTCAGTATAATATTTTTAATCTGACTGAAATTTTATATCATGTCAGTAGAGTTTCGTCGGAATTCACAAATTGATAAAATTTTAAAAGTTTATGTATTTGAATGAAAAAATAGAAAGTATAATTTAAATTTGATACAACCTTAAAAGTTTAGATTATTTTTGGCAATGATCTCATTTCTATATATAGCACTCACATATTTATTCTAACTATGTCATAATTAGCAGACATTACAATTCTTTCCCCCTTAAGATGTTTCGTCCCCAAAACATATCTAGCATGTCATCGTTGAACGAATAGGGGTATTGAGCTTTCATCACCTTCTCACTTTTTCATATTGCTTCTTCTATTATATAATTTCTCCATAGCACATTTACTAATGATACTTGCTTGTTCCTGAGCTCCTTAGTCTCTTTGGCTAGAATTTAGACTGATTCTTCTTCATTTGTCAAATCCTGCCTTACTTGTATGTTCTCGGCTACTATGACATGAGAATGATTTGATTTATATCGTTTCAACATCGAAACATGAAAAACATTATGTATTTGACTTAACTTTGATGATAGAGCGAGTCTATATGCAACTGGTCCAACTCTTTCTAAGATTTCATAAGGTTCGATGAATTTTGGGCTTAACTGGCCATTCTTTCCAAATCTCAAAACTTTTTTTCTAAGGAGAAACCTTAAGAAAATTTTTATCTCCTATATTCAATGTCTCGTCTCTTAAAATCAGCATACGATTTCTATCTATCTGTAGCATCTGTAAGCTTTTCTTAAATGATTCTCACTTTTTTCTCTGTCTTTTGCACTAGGTTTGGCTCCATTAGCTTACTCTCGCTAAGCTCTGTCCAATGTAGAGTTGTTCTGCACTTCTTACCATATAGTGCTTCAAATGGAGCCATTTGGATATTTGATTGATAACTGTTATTATAGATAAATTCCATTAAAGGATGATATTTGTCCCAGTTATCTTTAAATTCAATAACACAACTTTTCATTATGTCTTCTAAAATTTGAATAACTCTTTCTGATTGTCCATCTGTTTGTATATGAAAAGTCGTGTTGAAATGGAGCTTAGTACCAAAAGCTCTTTATAGACTACTCTAAAATTAAGACGTAAATTGGGGATCCTTGTTTGAAATAATGAAGATAGGCACTCCATAAAGTATACTATCTCATTTACATAAATCTTTGCCAATCTATTCAATGGATAGTCTTTACTAATAGGTAAAAAATGTGCTAACTTGGTAAGCCTATCCAATATGACCTATACAATATCATGCTTCTTTGATGTCAAAGGAAATCCAATCACGAAATCCCTGGTGATCTGTTCCCATTTCCATTCCGAAATAGAGATAGGATATAGCAGTTTCGAAGGTATCTAGTGTTCAGCCTTGACTTGTTGACTAGTCAAGCATCTCAAAGTGTATTATGTGATATCCTTCTTCATACCTGCTCATTAATATTTATTCTTCAATTCTTGGTATATCTTGTTTCTTTTTGAGTGCATAGCATATTTGCTTTCATGGGCTTCTCTAAGAATACTCTTTCTGAGATCCTCAACATTGGGTATACATAATCTGCCTTGTAGAACAATCCACCATCTGATTCAATGGTGAACTTGGATCTTTCCCTTTTAGAGACCAACTCAGCTAGCTCAACTAACTTTTTATCGCACTTTTGTGCATCCTTGTTCTCCTGGGTAAGAGTAGACTGGATGTGTAACTCTGCCATAGTCTTTCTACTCAAAGCATCTACTACCACATTAGTCTTGCCTAGATGATAGTCAATTACACAATTATAATCTTTAATCAACTCAAGTCATCTTCTCTATATCAAATTCAACTCTTTCTATGTGGAAAGGTACTTCAAATTTTTGTGATCTATATAGATGAAACATTTCTCCCCATAGAGATAATGGTGCCAAATTTTCAATGCAAAAAGTTTGGCTGCCAGCTTTAAATCATAGGTAGGATAATTCTTCTCATGCTGTTTCAATTGCTTAGAAGTATAAGTAACAACTTTTCTATCTTTGCATTAATACACAACCCAATCCGTTATGATAAGTATCATTATAAATGACATATAAGCAACAACATTGCCTCAATCTTACTAGGATCACTAATGCCTTCAACTGACGCAATATGTCCCAAAAATGTCACTTCATTAAACCAAAACTCACATTTTGAGAGTTCGACATAAAACTTATTTCCCTCAAGTATTTGCAACACTATTCTCAAATGCTTCTCGTGTTCCTCTAGATTCTTTGAATGTACAATGAAAATAACCACAAACTCCTATTCATAAGATCCATAAATACTGTTGGAGCATTAGTTAGCCCAAATGACATAACAAAAAACTTATAATGGTCATATCTGGTTCTAAATATTGTTTTAGTTATATCCTCCATCTTCAACCTCAACTGGTGGTAACCCGATCTCAAATCTATCTTGGAGAATACTCTTACACCCTTAAATTGATGAAAGAGATCATCAATCCGTGCAATAGATACTTGTTCTTAATGGTCACTTTATTCAACTGTTTATAATCAATGCATAATCCTAAAGATCCATCTTTCTTTATCACAAATAGTACTTGGTCTAATGAAACTCTTGGCAAGAAGATCTTGCAACTGTACCTTAAGTTCCTTCATCTCTGATGGTGCCATTTTGCAGGGCGTCATTGATATGAGCATTGTACCTGGAGTGAGATCAATAGAAAACTCTACCTTCCTCTCTAGTAGTAGTCTAGGTAAATCATCAGGAAACACATATGCAAATTCATTAACTATAAGGATATCCTTAAGATTTAGACCTCCATTTCTGGTGTCAATCACATGAGCTAAATAAGTTTCACACATTTTTCTTATCATTCTCTCAGCCTTCATTATAGATATGACTTTGTGGATGCTGTGAAAACAATTCACCTTTCACAACAATTTCTTCTTGGTATGCAGTCTTGAGTACCAATAACTTAAACTTGCAATCCACCACTGCTCTATAACATGAGAGCCAATCCATGCCTAAAATGACATCATACTCATGGAAAGGCAAATAGATAAAATCTGCAGAAAAACTCCTTCTCATGTACAACTAGAGGACAGTCTTTGAATACTTTATTCACTCTCATAATGTGGCCTAAGGGGTTCCTAACTTCAATTCATAATCTAGGTTCTCTCTGACCATGTTATGTTAAATAGGTGTGCTAGTGCAAATATAGGAATGTGCAGAACTCAGATCTATGAGTGCACAAATATTAAAGTTAGGGATATAAGTAAGTTGAGTCGATACAGTGCCAAGTTCGAGTTCGATTCGATTAAAATACTTGAAGCTCGAACTCAACTAGAAGTTGATCAAGCTTTTTTAAAATTTTCGAATCTCAACTTGAAAAATAATCAAGCTACTTGAGCTCGACTTAATAAAGCTCAAATCGACTAACAAATTTAATACATAATATACTCAGCTCGAAATCTACTAGATTAAACTCGACTCGATTAAGCTCAAATATATTTAAACTCAATAACAAAAATATCCATTAAGATTTTTTAATAATCAAAATAATATCTATAATAAAAAAGATACAACCATAATAATATCCATAAACAAACAATAACAAATAATATTTAGTGCTTTGACATGGATAGCCTCCAATAATTTCAATAACTCCAACATTAACATAAATTAACAGTCAATATCCAATTTGAAAAGCAACTTTTTCATAATTATGGTCATCCCACCCGCAAAAAGAAAATCAACTTAATTTTTACTCTTGCAATGAATATCACCAAAAGGATATATGTTTCTAGACTTAGTACCCCAGTATTTTTATTCTACTAGGTCCTTGAAAAAAGTTTCTAGTTAACAATACTAAAGAAAAAGGACAAAAACAAAATGTTTCCACTTAACAATACTAAAGAAAAAGGACAAAAATACTGATGTGATGAGAGGACTGAAATTCATAAACAAGAAAAAACTAGCTTTAGTTAATTCACAAAATGTAGCATAGCATAAATGCTTATAAGAAAATTGCAAAGAAGATTTGAAGGTGCAAAGCAATTTTTTCTATATACAGTTTTAATACAATATGAACTGTTATATCTCCACTATAAGGACTCTTCAAATGGTCCAAATAAAGATAACTTTGATGCAAATCAATGGAAATATAAAGAGAAATTATTTGACCAGAAAAGTAGCAGCTCTTAATAACAAACTTATAACTAGTACACTACAATAAAAACATACATAAATTACAATTTGAACCTATTAAAATTATTCTATAAACACTAATTTCCACTACATAAATAAGTTATTGGGGAACAACTGAAGCAAGAACAAAAATTTAGTAGTTAAAACCCTGTTAAATGAATCAAACATGAGCAAATAACTTATCGCTAATGATAGAGGTGGCATGAAGAAATTCCGATTCCCACATGTCAAGCATATTTCTTCAAGTTTCTTTTAGCTATAGTAGAACATGAATACCAGGAAAATTATAAATGATAAAATTGTAAATGAACATTAAATTGTTGAAAAGGGAATCCAATTCCTTCAAGTATGCAACTGGAGTAAATAATGCCCTGGTGGTGAATAAGTGAGCAGACTATCCTTAACAATCATTGTGAATACAGAACTTTCTTGTCCCAAGGAATAACATATACATATGAAGTTTTGTTATTGTTTCAGTTGTTCCATAGTAATCCTATATAAAATTGTTATGTATATTTTTATTCTTGTTTCAGTTCTTTCCCAATTTGTGGCTGCTAGTAAAATTATTCCATAGATACCAATTTCTTGAAATTCATATAAAGTAGTCTACCCACAACCCTACAATTTTAGCAATCTAAGAAATTGCAAAAAAACATTCATCTTTGAATCTTAGTTCTGTAGAAACTTAAGGCTAATCATACCAATCCCTAAAATGAAATTAACAATTGGCACTTCTACTATTTTGCTTTAGACATAAAAAGAAGAAACTTAAGCAAATTAGAAGAAATTTAAAGAGTGTGAAGAATGAATAACAACCAAAGAGAACAAAGAGTGTTGGGTTGTCAGTTGTTACCTCTCAACTTGAGTGACTTGATGACTGACGACAGTCGTTAATGGCTAATCGATGGAGTAGAAAGAGAACAACTCAGCTTAGTTGTAACTACAAGCGGCATAAAAGGTAGGAGACGACAGCTAAGTAGAAGGTTGGACTTTGGAGAGTTACGAATTAGAAATTAAAGAAAAAGATGTAAGTTTTTAGGGTATTTAAATAGTAAGCATATAAAAGAAATTTAATAAATAATATAACTAATTAAAGCTCGATTAAGTTTGCTCGAACTCGACTTGAAAAACTACTCAAGTAGCTCGAGTTCAAGTTCGATTAATTCCGAGTTGAATTCGGGTATTTATAAATTCGAGTATTTTCGAGAATAATTTGATTCATTTACAACCCTAGTCGTAGGCTCTGGCTAAAACTCTGCCAAGTATATTCACCGTCTCATAAATACTACATAGAAGTGCCTATTTATTTGGTTCACATTATTGTTGATAATTTGGTTTTTGTTGGTGTAGTGAACATGTCAGGATTTTTTTTATTACATATTTGTGTGTTTGAAGCGTACAATGTGGACTTAGATTTAATCTCTTAATTCCTACTATTTTCTGTTATTTTCATATTTTGTTTATTTTACATTTTTGATAATATATAATTTTACATTTAATAATTTTGTTATTTGGTGCGGCTGAAGCGCTATGAATCTGTATTCTTGAACTAATTTTATCTTTATTGAACTAAATTCATTGACTTTTACATAAACTTTGTTTTGCTTAGACTACTGTAAGAACAACTATGTTGGTGATACGTCCTATGAATGTGTTTAGGATATGTATTCTTGAACTAATTTGATATTTATTGAACTAAATTCATTGGCTTTACATAAATTTTTTTTCTTAGATTGTTGTAAGAACAACTATGTTGATACGTCCTAGGTTACTCAAATATTTTTTTTCCCCATTTGATCAATTTGCATAAGATGTAATAGCTGTCGAAACTAATCAAAAATAAATTTCTGCTTTTTTAAAAATTAAATTTCTAAATAGTGAGGTATGATCAAATCCATAGAAATTGTGAATTAATTAAATCTGAATTTTAAGAAAATAAAGAAAATAAAAGTCAGGAGGATTTTAGAATTGATGAGAGTAAAATGCAAACTAATATAATAGAAAATCAATCAAAAAAAATTTCGACCAATGTATATTTTAAAATTGGTTAAAATATTTTTAACATTGAATAAAAATATAATTTTCTAAATTAAATAAATTGGTTATGAATATTAACAAATTATGTCTTTCCTTACTTATAATTTAAGTGAGAAAGCTATATACTTAAACCTTATTTAAAAATCATTCTTAGACAAGCTCTTTTAGAAAAAATACAAATTCTATTCAATAAACACAAGCTCGTATACTAGACGGGTAAGTAGTGTTATGGTTTACAAAATCGATACCAAAACATTTATACCATTATATAAAATACTATAACATATTTTCAAGTAAAAAAAGATATAAAATAAAAATATATGCAACATAATTCTAAATTCATTCTCTAATTACACTCCTCTTTGCATAAATATTTAAAATTTTTTTTACATCACTAATACTATAATAACAAAATACATAAAAAAAATAGCAATACACTCGAAATGACTACCACTGTTGCTCGACTCTATATTGTGGAGCCCACTGCCAGCGACTCTATATCTACAAAACTTGTCGCTTTATTTTCACTTAAAATGTGTGCGAGAGAAAAACAAACTTTTGCGCTGAATTATACAACTCAATAGTACAGTAATTTATAGAAAATAAAAAATAAAAAATAATTTATCAATATCGTAAACTCATAATTTTTTTTTTGTTATTCCCATATATTAAATCACCATAAACTAACTACAAAGAAACAAATGATACATATGAGCTCATGATTCCAGAAAATCAATCAGATTAGAAAAAACAATGCCAATAAATTATATCGCATGGTCCCAGAAAATTCACCTGATCGAATATATATATTATATGACTATAGAAAATTCACTGGATTGTAAAGTAAATATAGCTATAGAAAATCCACTACACCAATAACTCTATTGGCATGCTAGTAACTCTCTAGACCATTATCTATGCTAATATATGAGCTAAAATATCAAATTCTCGTCAAATACAAATTTTCATAATATTTCCAACTATTTTATCATTCAAGAAAACAATGTATAAAAATATATTTTTTTGTGTTAATATTTTCCATAATAATTATTTCTCAATATTATATTCATCATATAAATCTATTTAAATCAAAACTCTATTAAAATTATATTTTAAGCATTTAATAACTAAAATTATAAATTACTGTATAAACTTCAACTATCATATGCTGGTATTTGCCGGTTCCTTTTCCTAGTCCACCCTCAGCGTTGGTCTCATAAATGCACTTAGACAACAAATAATTTTTAATTAACTACAGAATCATCTTTAAAATATATTCTATTGAAAATAAAACTATACAATTATTTTTTCCTCTCTCATATATTATAATCTCATATCAATATTATTTTTCTCGTTACACGCATTTGATGTGTATTCCGAGACTTGGTCACTTGACATACTTTCCAGCGCGACTAAAATTTTTTAACATTTTATTTTCCTTATTTTTCTTCCTCCAAACTATTTTTCTCCATAAATCCATTTTTCTACTCAAAAATTCATATTAATTCAACAAATGCTTTAAAAATTCTAAATAAATTACTATAATCACTTTAACCCATTTTCTTGCATTTTCTATCGCTCATTTTACCAAAAATTCTATTAAATATTTCATCCATTCCAAAAAATTTCTTCCACTTCCAAACACTTAATTTAACTCAATTTTCGTCATTTTAAAGCACAAATCATTCAAAATAATTTTTCAAAAATTCAGCTATAATTATGAAAAAATTCTAAAAATTCTACTCATCAATTTTTTACCATACCTATCTTCCTCATATTTCATTCTACTCATTTTTTATTTTTATCAAATTTGTCCATAATTTTCGTATAAAACCTAATTTCTTCCTTTTTACAAATTCAAAATCAAACACACCACCAAACCAAAATCTAATCAAAATAATCATTCGAATAAACTTAAATCTATGGAAATTTGAAAGCAAAGTGAAAAAAATCTCACCACTAATTTTCTTGGAATTTTTGGCCAATATGTGATTTTCCTCTAAAAATATTTTCTTTACTCCTCCTTAATTTCTTATACTTTCTTATTCTTAGATTATGGTAATTTGTAAGAGAAAATTGATAGAAATCAAGAAAAATGGCTATGGTGGTTGACCCAAGGAAGAAGAAGTAGAAGAAGAGTTTTTTATATATATTTTTTGAAATTGTTGAATTTTTATCTATTTTTTACTTTTATATTTGATTAATGCTTAATTAATCTTAATTAAACTTAATTCTTGCTCCAACTGGTCAAAAAAAATTAATAAAGAAGATATTTTGGATTTTATCCAAATTAATTCAAAAGAAACTTTGATTTGATTTTAGACTTTTTTCACCAAACTTTCTAATTTTGCAAAACAACCACTGGTACAAAAATTACATTTTTGCGATTTAGTAATTTTTCTAAATCATGTCCGTAAAAGTTCATCTGAAGTTCGATTTTTAAATTATCAGTTTTAAAAATATTAGAATTCAATTGTGATCACATTGACATCATTGCAATAGTAAACGCATATTTCTAACTTCCAGTCTGAAAATCGGACTGTAAATCTATACCTGAAATATTATTTCACAAATCAGAGTCCTTAATCTTAAAATATTTTCATATAACTTCACCTATAGTCTTAAAATATTATTCTCTACATTTTGGTATGCTTAACTCAAAATCTCACTGCCGGATAAAAATCCTGTATTTTCAGTTCCGTCGTATATGCATGACACAAAATCACAACGTTTCATCAAATTAATTCAATATTTATATTAAACATCATATTATCAAATTAAAATAGATTTCTCACACTCATATGTTCATATTTATACTTTGATCAGTATGCCGTTATACTGCAGTATAAACAACAGCAATACTCATATACGGTTAGGGTCTAAATCGCGGACGTGACAAGTTTTCATTAAGAGTATTGATTTGCTACTCTATTGGATAAATTAAACAATTATGGATTTTAATGATTCAAATAGTTAGAATTTCTTTATCAAGCGAATAAATTAAATAAAAATATAAAATATTCAAATACTTAAAATAAAAAATAGATGAAGAACAAATTCTTACAATTTATTTAAAACCAATATTTTACAACCTTAACTAAAACAATAAAATTAGCCACACATGACTAAAAACTAAAGCTAAAATAAAAAGAGAATATAGAAAATTAGAGATGGAATTAAAGATGATAAATAAGAGAATATCTCTAAGAAATTTAGAATTAATTTGAACAGAATCTTATCTCTCTTCATTTTTTACTTCAGACGTGGGCATGCTGAAACTTTTTTTCTTTGATAATATATATTAATTTGAACAGAATATCATTTTTATTTCATTGAATACATAAAATTCACACTTAAATAAGTAAATTTTTTAGCCAATCTTGTATTACACATACTTAAATCTCTAACTCATATTATTATTGTCTATCATTATTTCTATTTCTTCGTTAGCATATATTAAAATTCCAATCAAACGATAGTTAATAATAATTTACTTGGTAAATATTTATTAAATTATACGTATGAAACTATTCATTCACATAATTATATCAACTTAAAATTAACATTCTATTATTATTATATTAATTTTAAAACTCACTTTTATATTATATTAAATTAAATTAAATTATTATTATTATTATTATTACACAAACATACATGCATAACATGACACACATACGCACGCGTACATTAACACCACACCCACACACAACCCCTCCTTAAGAAATGGTCAAATGGCCATTTAATTAGCCAATAGATGTCGGTTATATTAACCGACTTAATCTTCTTCTGCATAACTCTAGAATTAGATAATTATCACTAATAAACCTTATTATTTTGAAAATAATTTAAAATGGTATGGAATAAGCAGGTAAGTTAGTCCATTTTTCTTATTAGCTTAATTAACATGTTAAAATAGATACTTAAAAATATGTATTTGTGGTGAGAGTGATAAATTTATTTAATTAAAAATAATTTTGATTAATTACTATTTCAATTTTTATTATTTTTTGTCTTTATTAACTGACTTCAAAATTTTTTATTTTTTTCAATTTAATTTATAAATAAATTTGTCTTTTTCTTTGTAATTCCAAACTACTCAATTTTCCTTAATTATGTACTTAATTAATTCTCATTGCTTAATATTTCTTCTATCAATTTTATTAGATTGTTTCCATTTAATTCTAAATTTAATTTCCAACTAAATTTATTTATTTTATTATTATTATTTAATTTATTTCAAATATTTCAATTTCTCTCGATAGGTTCCAAATTTAAAATTCTATTGTTATTTTCTTATTTCTCTTTGATCCCAATTTATATTCCAACCAGTTTGATGGATTTATTATGAGGACGCTCGACTTGAAATTCAAATTAGCGGATATTACACTTTCTTGGTTGTCGGTTCTTGTTTAGTACCAAATTGTTGAGTGTTAGAGTAACTTTAGAAATTAAATCCTTAGCTTGAGTAGGATTTTGTCAAATAAAGCTACTCCATTTACAACATCAATTAAATTCCTATTAGTTTGTTTCAAACCTTTGTAAAAATATTGAATTAGTAAACTATGAGAAATTCGATGGTTGCGCAAAGTTGATTAAGACTCAAGAATTTCTCCACTAAATTGATAAATTCCACAAATCTCTTTTTTAATTACTATGGCTCTAGAAATTGGGTAAAACTTTTCAAGATATTATTTTTGTAATTCCTCCTATATTGTAATCGATCCTAAATGGAGGTAATACAACCGGTCACTTACTCTTTCAGTTAAAGAAAATGGAAAAGTTCTTAATTTAATTTGCTCCTCCATTACTCCTATGGTTCCCTGCTAAAGCATACTACATAAAATTCTTTGAGATGTTTATGAGGATCTTCTCCTGTGATACCACAAAAGGAAGGGCAGTAAATGAAACGAACCAAATTTTAATTCAAAACTTACTTCAAAATTTGAAAGTTCAATGCACAAAGACTGTTTGCACACTCTTAGATTTGCCATTCTCGTTAATGTTTGTTCAACACCAACTATCGTTTCTTCTATTGAATCATAATCATGGGTTAGATGAAGAAGATACTTTTTTTTTTGATTTTTTTCTTCAATCTACAAGCTGTCTTTTCAATTTCAAAATAAAAAATTAGCTTACATGTGAGAGAAAAACGTGACATAAACACAAAAGTTCATATTAAATAACTGTTGCCCATATCTGGCAACAATGTCCAAATTTGATAATTATCGAAACTAATCAAAAATAAATTCATACTCTTTCAAAAATTAAATTTGTAAATAGTGAGAGCATGGTTGAATCCACAAGATTTGGAAATTAATTAAATCTAAATTTTAAAAAAACAAAGAAAATAAAAAGTTGGGGGATTTTAGAATTGATGAAAGTAAGTAGAATAGAAAATCAATCAAAAGAAATTTCATCCAAGCTATATCTTAGAATTGGTTTAAATATATTGAAAGATAATTTTCTAAATTAAATAAATTGATTATAAATATTAATAACATTTAATATTCTGTCTTTCCTTACTTGTAATTTAAGTGAGAAAATTATATACTTAAACTTTATTTAACAATCAACTAACCTTAAACAAGTTTTTAAGATTTAGATTTTAAATGGCATTATAAGAATTAGAAAAGCCACAAATTCTATTTAATAAAGTACAAACTCTTTTATTTAAAATAGATTGAATATTTCCACAAACACTTAATAATGACAATTTTTCATTAAGAGCATTGATTTGTCACTCTATTATCAATTAAACAATTATGAATTTAATGTCAGCTAGAATTTCTTCGTCAAGTGAACAAATTAAATAAAAATAGAAAATATTCAAATACTTAAAATGGAAAATAGATAAAGAATAAATTCTCACAATTTATTTAAAATCAATATTTGACAACTTTGACTAGAACAGTAAAATTAGTCACACATGACTAAAAACTAAATTTAAAATAAAAAGAGAATACAGAAAATTAGAGATAAAATTAAATATGATCTTCCCCCTTAATTCAACACCTATTTATAGGGAAAGAATCCTAAACTAAATAAGAATTAAAATTCTAAAAGAACTAATTAATAATAATTAAATCTATTGAATAGGCAACAAGATCATATTGATTTAGAAAGATAAATAAAAAAATATCTCTAAGAAATTCGGAATTAATTTGGACATAATCTCATCTTTCTTCATTTTCTCCTTCAGCGTGGCATGCTGAAAACTTTTTTCTTTAATAATCTGTATTAGTCAGAGTAGTAATGATTTTTCCTTGATTATCTCCTTAAAATCTTCTTTTTTAACTTATTTTTTCCTCATTTGATAATATCCTTCATAAAAATAAAATTTGAGATTAATTCATGCATTATAAATTATATTTATCTTAAATATAGAAGAATTAAATATAATATATATATATATATCAAGACGATAAAGATAACAAGTTTATCATTTTGTCTGAAGATTTTATAAGGAACAATTGCAGCATTGACAACGGAAAAGATCCAAAGAGAGTGCTTGAGGTTATTGTTTGAATGCATTCTTCAACAAAAACAGTTTGTGAACTCGAATAGAATTTTAGGTTTGGATAATATTCTGAACACAGTGATTTTATTAGCCTCTTTCAATAACGATTCAAAGAAAAAGCTCGCAAATCTGAGTAAGAACTGGTTTTAATATGCTTGGAGATTGGATTATGATGATTATTTAATAAACTTCTACAAACAAATTTTATGGTAAAATAATAATAATAATAATAAGAACTTCAATGCAATATAATTTTATTTAATTATGTTTTTTTTTTAATTTTTCATTTAATTATGGAGGCGGCCGATTGCTGCACAAAATCTCACTTTCAGGGTGCTAATGCTGCCTTTAAACTTGAGACCTTGGGAGGCTTCAAATTGCAGGGTTTCTATTTTTCTTCATAATCTAAAAATGATGACTGTTTTTTTTATAAAATAAAATGATGATACAGTAAAATTAACACTAAATTTTTGTAATTATATCTTTTATGAAGTTAAATTATATATGCTATTTTTACTACATGTTCATATTTATTGATTCAATTTTTTTATCCGACGCAATGTAAAAGTTACACACTAGTTTACGGAGTCGAATTGATTTCACTGCATATCGGTCGCTGATGTAGTCCGATATGGTGAAAAAACGGAGGATAGCCAAAAATCGAATTCAACCGGTAAAAATGGCCGAATATCGGGAACCGGCAAACCAAAAAAGAACCGGGATAAATGTAATCAAGATGCATTTTTCATTTTAGAAAAATAAGCAACGATTTCATTTTCTAATTGCAAATTTGAAAACGTGAGCAAATTAAGGAGATAAAAGCAAGAAATGAAAATAGCGTAGGGAAAAGAGGTTTTGCTTTTGGATGTAGTAGTGGGAGAGAGAACAAGAAAGAAGTAAATAAAAAAAGGGAAGGGAAATAAAAAAATAAAAGCCTGGATAAGCTAAGAAGGACGGAAGGAAAAAGGTATAGTGTGGTTTTGTATGGATATGGGTACCGGTTTTGTAGGTATTCGGATTTATTTGAACCTGATTAAATTTTAATAAGTAATTATATTAGAATTTTGGAATAGATATATAGAGATGTCATCAGATACCTGCTATCTTATTATATATATATATATAATTATTTATTTATTTTTTTGTGTGTTATTGAATTAAAAATATAATGAAAGTTAAAAAATTTGAAATATAATTTTTCTATCGTAACGTAGAATATACAGTTTGATAGTGTTAAAATTTTATTTTATTTGTTTTATTTGATTTGGTAGTGATTTGTGATAGATTGTTTGTATATTTTTATTAATTTCTAATTATTTATTTAGTTTAAATTTTATTTTAAATTTTTTAACGATAAATGAATAATTAAATAAGTTCGGATATTGAAACAAATATGAATGTGTATATATAACCATATTCAAGTAGAATATTTTTTACGAATATAAAATCCGTTGTCATTCCTAATTCTGTAAAAGATAAAGGTTATTTGACTTGTATTTAGAAAAATAGCTTTTTATAAAAAAATATATATTATATTTTATATTTTTTTAAATTTTAAAAATTGTTTTTAATAAAAATGAATAAATAGAAATTTAAAAAAAATATTTAAAAAAATAATTTAAAAAAGATAAAAATTTAATTAATTACATAAAAAATTATAAAAAAATTAAAAAATTAATTAATTAAATAAAAAATTAAAAACCTGCTTTAAATATACTACAAAGCAATTCCAAACAAACCAGAAGAGCAAGAAAAGGAAAAGATGAAGTCTTCTTCACGATAATTCCGAAACAAATAAAAACGTATAATATTTGTGGCTATTAATTTGTACAAGTGGATGGAAGATATTGAATCTTTTAAAAAAAATACCCAGACAAAAGAGCATCCTATGCAAAGGGAAAAATATTTATACTATTTAAATAGTAAGATTTTAAATAAAAAATTTTAAATAATCTATAAATTTATATAAAATTTATTATTTAACTATTTAAAAAATATTAATTTTGAAAAATTACTTATCCATCCACTTTTTAGATGGAAAAGTTTAAAATTCATGAATTTTGGTTAATTATATATTATTACTAATTTTTTTTATTTTAATATTGTGTCTAATAAATTAATAATATTCCAAAACTATCTCTAATTCTAAAAAAGTAAAAATCAATTTTCTTTTAATTTCAACAAATTACTTTATTATTATTATGTATTAAATTATTAATAAAAAATATTTGTTAGCAATATAATTAAATATTATAATATAAAATAACTTTTTTTTATTTTTCAACAATTTTGTTTTTAAAATTTTTAAGTATATAATAAAATTGATAATATATGATTAATTAATGATAAATTACCAATATTTAATAAAGGGTAAACTTGCAATTAATAGATTGTGGTCATTGAATTTAATACAAGTATAAGAGTAATTATATTATCAATTTACAAATTTTATAGTTGAACCAAAAATAGAATTCTTAGAATTCATGGATTTTACAATCATTTTAAAATTTCTCAATCCAAACGAGTCTTATAAAAATTTGGAAAATTTATTATTTAAATTTTGATATAATATATTTGTATTTCTTAAAATTTAAAAATTATATTATTTATTTATTTTTATTTTATCTTCATTAAACTATCTATTTTTTTTATATTTTACTCAGAAATACTAGTATAATAAGCCAAATATCAGAAATATTAGTATAATAAATTAAATTTCATCGAATAGTAGTATAATAAGTCGAATTTTAGGAAGTACTAGTACAATAAGTTAAATTTCATAAGATAAATAATAATTTTTTTTTTACAATTGGTTAAATTTTAGAAGATAAATAGTAATTTTTTTTCTCATTTTAACGAAATAACGTATTAATATAATATAATAAAATATAAATGACAAATAATATAATTCTTAAATAATAGAGAGTATTGGAAAAAAAATTTCAACAATTTGATTTAATTCACAATTAAGCAAGAGCAACTCGATTCAACACACGCCAGTTTAATCTCAGTTCAACAGTTTGATTTTTTACAAGCGGAAATTCTTACATAAATTTATGAGTGAAGTTTACTAAATGCAAACTCATTTTCAAATTCTTAACTTTTTTTTTTTTAATCGAAATTTTTTAACTATAATGATTTATTTGGTCGGAATGGAAAGTTTTATTTTAATAAATTTTTTAAAAAAAAAGTTAGATGAAAAGTTTACACACATGTATTTAATATTTATTCGTGATTTATATATGAAAGGTTAAATAAAAAAATATATATGAATTTTAACATTTGTATTTTTAATTTTTTATTATTAAATGAACATAATTTTAAATTTAATAAAAAATTACTGATTTATCTAAATTTTATAATGAGAGTATTTTTTTATGGACTAAATAATTAATTTATCTACTTACAGATAAAATAATATTAATATTTCAACAGTAATAACATTAATTGTCAGAAAATTGAGACACATTATAAATTTTTTCTATTAAATTGAATAAAATATTAAAAAAAATTTTAATTTACTTAAAAAAATTAAAAATACATATTATTTTTAATATAATACTAAAAAGTTCAGTTTTTTATTTTTTGGCAATTAGCCTAATTAGAAAAAGGAAATTTCTTCTATAATCAGGCTGTAAATAAAAATTCAAATTGATTAAATATGTTAAATATATTGCAAAATATGAAATTTAAATATATGAAAATCCAGATATAGCCTTCCTCTAATTTTAGCACACACCCGAGGATTCTCTCGTAGACATCAAAAGCAGAGAAACAAAAGCTAATCTATGTATCATAAAACTGACAGAGAGAATAATTAAGTTTTATTTATTTTTTTAATATTTTGGGTCGATCACTTGCTTTATATCTCTCTTTTATGATTTCATTACGAGCAAGAACGATTCCAATACCACCTTCGTCATCACAGACTCTCACTCTGATCTCTCCCCCTGTCAAAATTCCGTTTCCTGTCAACAAAATTCCATCTTTACACCTCCAGATTATTGATACAAAACCACCGTATTCTTTATTTTCTTCTTCATTAATGGCAATGGAACAGTCTTCATCCTCTGTGATGCTAACATCCGGTGCCAGCGGCCGAATTAATGCTTTGTTTTCGATTCGGGCTTTAAAGAGTTTATTACTATTTATAAACGCCGTCGTTTTGTTTATCCTTCTGCCATTTCGTGGCCGAAGAAGGTCGACGGTTGTCCCCTCGACAGAAAAGCCTAGAGATTGCGAGAAGCTACATGAGTGTGGGCCCCACAGAAAAGGGCCTGCTATGGTGCGGGTCCCTACGAAGATTGTTCCTTGGAAGAGCAGCGCATCATCTGGCGGTGGCGGTGCGGTGGTGGCCGATCAAGAGGTGACGGCGAGGAGGGCCATTGCAGTCCGGAGGGTGCTAGAGGACGGTGGCGCCAATTCCGTTAGAGAATTTTCCTTGTTTGTTGCCGCCAGAGGGGATACCATTTTTACCCAGTTGTGGGCCCCAGTTTCAGTCAAGATTAGGTAAATTTTTTATTAGGTTTGAAATTTTTAGGCAGAGATAATCTATATACTAATTAATCAGAAAATAATATATATTTTAATTATTTTATTTATATTAATTAATATAAATATAATAATTAATAAATCTGTAGTATATCTAAAAATTCTCCTATTTCCTATATCTTATGTTAATTTCATTTAATCATGTTTATAAGCTCAAATTACTCTCTTTTTCAATATATATATATATATATATATAAAATCTTCTTGTATGTATTTACTTGTTTTAGCTATGCTATCATTTTGATATTTGACAACATTTATTTGAGTCTGTTACAAGGAATATGCTGATAGTTTATCTCCTGATATTCTTTGTGTTCATATAACCCTTTAAGTACTGAATTTTAACCATTTTTGTAGTATATACATGTTTTGGTGCGACTAAACAAACGGCTACGTTTCCAATGGTCAGCATCGTTGCTGCAGCCAATGTACCGTTACAAACTATACGTTTATTTGTACTGACGTATCATAAAAGGAATAATATGATCTGTGCTAATAGAATTTAAGATCTGGATCATTCCAAGAGGATGGTGACATATTGCTGTTTACAATCCAATACTTGTCCCTTTCATCATATTTGCATTATAGTGCAGTAGTTACTGTAATATTCATAGCTAGAGATTATATTCCCATGCTCTGCTATTACTATATGCCAATACTTTGTATTATTTTCTGACATGCTTATCATCACTTGGCACACAATTCCAGAAAAGGGATCAGTCGGTATTCGAAGTGGCTTTTTATTGTAACTAATAAAAGTTTCAAAAATTTTCAACCTGTTAATCGAAGATGATAAATAGGGACCACTTGCATTGGCCTAGTCAGGATCTAGGTCCACTTTGCCAAGGAACATGAACAAGGTTAATTTTGGGTGAACAGGTCCAGTTGAGTGAATTAATGACGATAGTAATCCAAATTTGGCTTGGTTTATTTCGATGTTGGTATTTAATTTTGGAAAGTTATGCAAAACAGTTAAAGAGGAAAGACTGAACCACCTTACTGAATTAACTAAATTGTCCTTAGATTTTGGATTAGTAGCTAGGTTTTCTCATATTTGGTTTAATATGCCACGCTTCAAGTTGTTCCATAGATGAACAATTACATGCATTTTATTTTTCAGAAAGAATCATAAGGAAAATCTTCTGTTACATGGAAATTTTTGAAGTTATTTACACTTGATTTTTCTTCAAAGATAAACACGTGTTCAACTTTTCTCAAACAGTTGATCCAAATGATTTGATTATACATATGCTGTTGAACAAGAACATAGACATGAAAAGAAAAGTGAAACTGGGGTCACCTTTTATCTTATGAAAATACTCTCTCATAATTAATTTCTGTTATAATGTTCAATAGACTTCAACTTAGCATACTTCTACTCTGTATGACTTTTTCTTGAATTATTGTGGTTTCCATTTGATGGATATTTGTATTTCTCCTTGTTTCAAGTTCTGGCTTTTGAGGGTATGTTGATTAGTGAGGCCATGATGCTAACATTATTTACCATCTTTGTAGGGGACTGGTGGTTGTTATGCATGGCCTGAATGAACACAGGTTTGTTTTTTGTGTGTTATGGCCACTCAGCAGTCATGTTTAGTTGATCTATAGTTTGATGATTTGCTCACAATTCCATTATTTATAACAGTGGCAGATATAGTGATTTTGCGAAGCAGCTGAATTCTCATGGATTTAAGGTTTATGGAATGGATTGGATTGGTAAGGATTATAAAAGAAATGTTGATCTAATGTGGCCAGTATATATTACTATTCTCTGTGTGCCTCATTGAAACTGCTACCTTGACCCTTTGAAAATCATTCTTCCAGTCAACTATTGTATTTAGTTTTCCATGACTATCTTTTATTTGGTAAAGTAATTAATTCCATGAGGAGAGCGGTAATGAAATTTGAATGATATTCAATACGTGTTTCCTTGATAAAATGTCCTGTTTAACTTATTATTTAAACAGAATCCACCAAAAGTCTGCTGCAGTTGTGACTCTATGATTATAAAAATGTCCTATACTGGTAAGGTTATCTGGGAAAAGTAATGGAGATTATATTGACTAATTGGATGGCATTTTATTCTCCTTATTTATTCTTATGCAACTGCTTTAATAATAATTGTATGATAAAATTTCCCGTCAATTTCACTAATTGTCCTTCAACTTATCACTTAAACTTTTAATTGTGACTGAACTTCAATTTCTAAGTATGAAATCATCAAACATTTTTTAAGGAACAGTATAGTCCTTTGCATCACATCAATAGGATAGATTGGTAGAGTTCTTTCTGATATTATAATAGTAGATGATCTTCTGAAGCTGTCGAACACCAATATCAGCTCTGAGCTTATGTTTCTCAGTCTTTTTATGTATTACTAGTAGCTTGATGGTTTTTGGGGTAGAATATGGAAAAAAAAAATGCAGTTATATTCATTATATTCCACGAAGGAAGAGAATGAGTAGGGATGCCTGGAGAAATAATTATAAAACAACATTCGATGGATTACAGTCAGCAGCTCAAACTTAGACACGATGAGAAAAATGTATGAAGATATAAAGTGATTTTACTATTGCTCCAATGATATTTAAGTTACAAAACTTCAATTCAGAGACAAGTAGGTGATTTGTGATAAGTTGAGCAATGACGAGAGAAATTTGCACTAATTTCCTCAATGATAAGTTGGTGATTCTACTTCATTTTAATGTGCAGGCGTCATTGTTCATGGTATATAGGTAATAATAATAATAAAAAAGAATTCTTGTAAAGACAGGATCAGGCATAGTGGTAGAGCACTAAGAACTGGTTCCTCAGTTGAAGGAACATTTTTAAATTCAACGGTTTCTTGGTGGACATCACAATTATGCTAGGACGACCATAATAATTGCTTAGTAAACACTTGCATATAATGATAGTTATTCACTAGTATTTCTGAATTTTGAACTCATGAGAGGAAGGAAAAGGGGAAAATAGACAGAGAGAATGCAGTTTACAGATATATATGCCCCTAAAATTGTGTGTTTCCTTTCAGAAAAGAAAAATCATGTTGAACCAATTTCAGAGGTTAAAGCCAGGGGTAGAGTCTAAGTAGCAGCAATGGTGGTGTTGATGTTAGTAATAAAAGTAATCTTTGTATAAAAAATTAATATAATTCTTGCATTTATACTTTATTTCTTTAAGTGTTTCGTGATCTGGAGATCACCATTCTTCAACAATGCATGTATATTTGGATGTTGCAGGAATTGGGATATTCATTGGTGCAAAAAAGTAACTTGTGAAGCTTCTCTTACTAAGTAAGCATATTACTTGCATGTATAGTGTCTGACCTTCCTTATCTAAAATTGGAAAGGGAGGATAAACATTGCAGGACAAGACAAGGCTAAATTAAACGTTTCCCCTTTTATAAGCCTTAGAATCAGAAAAAAAGAAAGAAGTAAAATATAAAAAAGGTGTTAGTCTATTTACTGAATGCTTTTTTCTACAATAGATAAATCAAATGTTAAAACTTCTTCCAGCTTCCTCGTCCTCTGCCCTCCTTTTTAAGAATATGAAAGTCATGCTGAATCTGAACCATCTCAAGGTCCATCCTGACATTAGCATTATCAATCATACTCTTATATGAACCTTCTTCTACCATGCTTGAAAATAATTTATATATTATATTCCTCCAAAATGCCATTTTTGCACTTCAGTTTCTTTCTACTTACATAATATAGTTCCATTTTCTTCCCCTTGAAATGAATTTTCTTTGGATGTTGTTAGTGCTTACTTGTCTCTCTGTGGTCAGATATCACCAATCCTTTCTATGAAAAGGCATTGATTGTATTGATATTCTTTTAGAATGCATGACTAAAGATGTTGCTTGTTTGAGCTACTTAACTTCCAGTTTTGTAGTTAAAATTTATTGTTATCTTATTTATGTTCATGTTCTTCTGTAGTTAAAATTTATTGTTAGCTTATTTATGTTCATTTTCTTCTTTCTTATCTCATACAAGGACATGGTGGAAGCGATGGGCTACACGGATATGTTCATTCTCTTGATTATGCCGTCAGTGATTTGGTATGATTCCGAGTTTCTCTTTCAAGACATTATATTTATTTTGTGCTTGGTTAATCTAATGCCATATATGTTTCTTGCAACTGTGGATAGAAATCATTTCTTGATAAAGTAATAGGAGAGAATCCTGAGCTGCCATGTTTTTGCTTTGGACACTCAACAGGAGCAGCCATTGTCCTCAAGGTAAGGTTGGCATGTAATAGGGTTTCTTTGCGATATTTTGGATAACTTTTAATTTCTTGTTAAGTTTGCATGATTAGATCACTGCCCAGCATAGAATCTGAATAGTTACTTTTCACTTTTATTAAATGGGCAATTGCAGGCAATGCTGGATCCAAAGGTTGAAGCTCGTGTTGCTGGTGTAGTAGTGACTTCGCCAGCAGTAGGAGTTCAGCCATCCCATCCTATTTTTGTGGTAAGAACAATCTCTCGCTTCTTGCAAATTTTGCAATATTCTACCCTTCTTCATTTTTTTCTTTTATTGAGTTCACTGGATGAGGACTTGTTCTAAGGCATGCATCTCTCTCATTCCCATTAATCCCATTAATCCACACCTACCCAACTGGATTCAATTTTGGGATATCTTGATATATTTTGATGTCCCCTTGAGATATCATATCTCAAAAGGTCCACAAGTTCATAAAAGAATATGAGATTATTCGGTCTTGTTTTAACTCTTTCCATGCCAAAAACTGTCATATCTGGCTCTCAAAAATATGAGATCATAAGCCAAAATATGTTCATGTGACTGAAGATGAATGTGTTATCAGGCTTTGACTTGATTGTAAGTTCTGTTTGAGAGCTAGAAGAGGTCTCCATTTTGAGCCTCCCCATTGACATATCTGCCTCTCATATGATGTTCTTGTGTGAAAAAACCCGGATAAATGGTGTCTGATTGGTGATCCGAATCATCTGTCATTTGATTATATCATCACTTTCTTCACGGCAGGTATTAGCCCCAATTTTCTCATTTTTGTTGCCAAGGTATCAGCTTAGTGCTGCAAATAAGAAGGGAATGCCAGTCTCTAGGGACCCGGAGGCACTGGTTGCTAAGTATTCAGATCCACTAGTTTACACTGGATCCATCAGGGTAAGAACTGGGTATGAGATTCTCCGCATAACAAGCTACTTGCAGCAGAATCTTAGCAGATTGAGAGTGCCCTTTCTAGTTCTTCATGGTACTGCTGACACTGTAACTGACCCGGAAGCTTCACAGAAACTGTATGAAGAAGCATCCTCAACTGACAAAACAATCAAATTGTTTGAAGGTTTCTTACATGATCTCTTATTTGAACCAGAACGAGAAGATATTGTCGATGACATAATTCAGTGGTTGAATTGTAGGGTATAAGGTTTCTCTAGTGAAACAAAAATAATTGTTGGAGATAAATATTTAACCAAGAGACTACAAGATCTTAAAGGTATAGAGAATATAGCAGAGGTTTCTATGTTTCGGTCAAAAGTATCTTTTTAGATCTGTCCTTGAATTTGAAGCTCTCCAATTATATAGGCAATGCGTTGTCTTGCTGATAGATATAATAATTCAGCATTTTTTATGTACAAACTTGAACCCGTGCCTCTATTTAATTATAATGTTGTTTGAGTACTCGCCAGTCATGTTGTTTGAGTATTCGCTATTATGAAGCAGGTATTCGATGCCTTCTACTTGAACTCATGACGGGTTTAGATATTAATATCTGAACACATTCCAAAATTCTATTGGTATTATCCATTAGGGTTTAAATGTATCCAGACACTTGTGAGTATTATTGGATTCGTAAAGTTGTGGAAGTACAACCATTGAGAGAATTGTTGATTTCCACCGAAAGGGAAACAACTTAGTGCAGGAACTCAAGCATGAGTCTTGAGTAAGAGTAAATAAGCATACAAATAATTATACTGAAGTGATCACATTAATTAGTAGACGCAACTTGTTCATTCTCAACACTAGCTAGAAGTGGGAGTTAATTACATTTATGGTCACTAAATTTTGTATTATTTGCATTTAAATCACAATTTTTTGTTTTGTAATATTAAAATCACTGAACTTAATAAATTGTTGCAGAAAAATAATTGCCAACTTATTTCGACGAGTTATCAACTAAAAAACTCATTTTTTGTAGGTTTATAATAGTATCATAAATCTACAATTAGTTACTTTTGGCTATATTTCTTAATGAATTGCAGAAAAATTATTATCGATAATAGTATCACAATACCATCATTAGTTATCTCCAACCACATTTTTTTTGCTAACTCATCAAGAAATGTGACCAGAGATAATTTATGGTAGAGTTGTGATACCATTATAATCCAAAAAACCCACAAGAAATGAGATTTTCGGCTAATAACTCGTTAAAATTGATATGTAATGACTTTTCTGTAATAATTTATAAAGTTTAGTAATTTTAGTGTTACAAAACAAAAAATTGTAATTTAGATGCAAGTAATATAAAGTTCAATAATCATGAGTGTAATTAACACTTAGAAGTGGTTCAAACCTCTACAATCTACACTATTGTCTTTATGTGATTATGTGGATGAATCCTGATGATAACTTTTCTCCTTCAACTAATGTTCCTGCAAGATGAGAGACAAATGAGAATGGCTCGCCGGTGTTTGACCGGTAAAGCAAATCCGATGCTTAAGTTAGCTTAAGTTAGAGAGAGAAAGAAAAAGTCATATAAGGATAATTGCTTAAGATCGCAATTTTCAATATCTAGTGCCGATCTTCCTATCCCTTAAGCTTCGTCGTTAATATTCTTTTCCGGCTTATAAGGGTGACCCGATACCAAATCCTAATAGATTTTCTATTGCAAACACCATTTGAATGTCAAGGCGTCAGTTCTGAACTAATTAAAGCCTTCAATGCATCCTTCTTTTAATCGTATAGAAGCTTCGCTTTACACCAATTTAGGAGCATACTCATGCCATTAATTGTACATACCAAGCCTATTTCTATGGAAAACAACATAAAACTTCTCTTTATTTTATTTTAATTTGCAAAGATCCATATATAATTATAAAACTTCTCAAAATGACTAAGGATTTGCAGGAAATAAAAGGAACTTCTAGTTTCAGAGATGGGATAATAAATATGCTACAACTCATGGTTGAAAAAGAAAAAAGGTCCATAACCAATCACCGGAAATAGTCGGTGATCAATGGTGATGGGAATGAAAGACAATTAATATTGAGAATAAAAATAGCTTACAATTCAATTTTCAATTTCAAACCCTAGAAAATTTGGCAAAGGGGTTTTTTTTTTTTTTTTTACTGTAAATGAACCAAACTATTTGCAAGTATTTGGGTATTAGTTCAAAAAAGAATTCGTTCGAGATCGCTTATTAATTTTAATGAGTCGAGTTCGAACTCAAATTTAACATTGTTTGGTTCATTAATTCATAAACATATTTGTGAGGTTGAGAACGTGTTCGTTTAAAAACTTACAAACTGTTCATTCAAAAGTCCTCGAACGTATTCATATAAAAGTTCATAAATGTATTCGTTTTAAAAACTCACGAATGTATTCATTTAAGTCTCATTTATATTATATTTTGTTATTAAGTTCGAATTTGAACTCGATCTTCTATCATTATTAATTAGTTAATAAATCGAACTCGAGTTTTTGTCATTATTAGTTAACGAATTGAATTTGCAATAAGCTCGTTAAGTATAATAACCAGTTATTTACAAATTGAACTTGAGTCGCTCACGAGCTTAATAATTTTAAAACAGACTGAGCTCGAGTTTAAATATAAAAGTTCGAATTGATTTAGAACCGAACTCGAATCTGTAATAGATTTAAATGAATCGAGTTTTAGTTCATCAATATTCAGATCAATTGAGCTAGACTCTATTTCAGCCTTCATCGTTAATGTATGAGATGTTAGTTGAACCATATGACAAGTCCAATATGCCTTTGTTATGATATTTTAGAAGTATAATTATATCTAACTAATATGTTACCCCAGCGTTGTGTTGGTTATTAAATTAAATTTTATTAATTGAACTTAAATTTAGATTTTAATTAATTAATATATGGTTCAATTTATTAATTAAATATAAATGGTATTCAATTAATTAAATAGAGCTCAATTAATTAATTAAATTTCAATTGAAATTAAAATTAATTAATTAAATTTAATAAAGTAAATTGAAATTCAATTAGTTAATCAAACTCAAATTGAATTAATTGAGCTTAAATTGAACTTTAATTAATTAAATTAACATTCAATTGATTTTGTAACGTCCAACGATTTGGGCTCCGATCGTGCGTGGTTATAAGTAGGCACGCCAGTTTAATCGGAGTCTAAATTTGGACCCATAGAAAAATGACATATTACAAGAAAAAATAAATAGAGATATTATTATTTAGAAATTAAAAAGATTGGTCCAAGAACTAGAAAAAAATAAAAAATTTTCTATGGATAAAATCGGTATTATTGAATTTGTTGGGAAAAAATGTGCAAGTAGGAAAATTGGTGGTTGAAGAGGAATTTTTTATAATTAAAATTTAAGCAAGATTAATTAAGCTAATGGATCAATAGGAAGAAATATTAATCCAATTAGAGGGACCCACACACACTAACCTTAGTATATAAGTCAAAAGTGGATGGAAATTCATCACTTATCCAAAGTCATCTTCTTCTTCTCCCCTCTATGGCCGGCCATCCCCACCCCTCAAACCCTCCATTTTTGGTTCAAATAAGCTTCTTAAAGAGTTTAAAAAGAAAAAACCAAGAATTAAGAAGATTACACCATAAGTGAACAAAAGAGAGCAAGAAAGGAAAGAAGAAAAGGAAGAAAATTTTGGAGGAATTTCAGCCTAGCTTGAAGATCTATCAAGGTGAGTTTTTCTTCTCAAGTTCAACTTTTTTCTATCTATTTGAGATCTATATGGATGATTGATGTGGTTGAAATTGATAGATTAGAGTTATATGGAGGTTGTATAAACTTGTATTGTGTAGTGTTGGATTGTTGGGGGACATGATGGTGATTATGTAACTTGAGGATGATAGATGTAAGGAATGGGGGTTGTTTTGTTAGAATTGAATGAAATGAGTGACTATTGAATATTATAAACATAAATAAGGCAAAGAAAGGAAGAAATAAAAATATAGAAAGAGGTAGAAAAACATTAGAAACAGTAAACATAATTTATGCATAAGCATTAGTTGAATATATTATTAAATGAAATCTTATTTATTTTGTTAAGGCCAAACAAGTAAGCAAAAGAGTATCTATCAAGAGGTGGACAGAGAAAAGAAAAAGAATACCTAACAAGTGAATTAAAGAGAAGACAAAGAGGAGATTTGAGGCTGTTTAGATAAGTGCTTTTTTGATAAAAATCTTACATGCCATATAGATATGATATTGCAATGTTTGTGTGAATGTTAAATTGATGCCTTTAAAATTTTATGCTAAATTGATGTGAAATGTTGAATTTTATGAAGGTAATTAAGGTATGAAAACTTTGAACACGAGCTTGATTCCATAAGATTAGTGAATTAATTAAATTAAATTAAGTACAAGGGATGCCCTGTCACCAAATTATTAGAACAATCTTGATTAAATTGACCATAACTTTTGTTGTACTAAATGGATTGAAACGAAACCAATTGCAATTCAAAATTGACACATAGTACTAAAACTATTATGAAGAATGTAAGTGGAAATTTGGGTTGTAACTAGGTCAAAAATTTATTACAAGATTTTGGATTTAGAAGAACCCATGTCAATGCTAGGCAAATTTTGGCTGAATACTTTATAGTAGTTTGGTCATAACTTTTGATAAGAAATTTGAATTCCATTGATTCTTTTTGAAAATTCAAGTTAAGAGAATAAGCTAAAAGTTCACAGAAGATCATTAGATTTGAATCAAACCATAAGTGGGCCAAAATTAAGGCTCAAGCCTCGGGTCAGATTCTGCCATAAAAATGAAATTTGTATTTTAGTCTTTTTCATGTAGCAAGATATGTATGTGTGATAGTTGTTAGAATTTTTTTTAATCTTATTGGTACATATGGATATATAACATATTAATATATGATATTTGTAATTTTATAATCAATAAATAAATATATTTGCGAGAAGTAGTAAAGGGAAGTATTATCATAACAATAATAGTAATGATGAAAATAATATCAAAGCCCAAGTGCGCCAAATCTAGAATTAGAATAGTTGATAATTTGATATGCCAGTCAGGAAAAAAATAAAATGTGCACGACAAAATATTATTAAAGTCAGTAATGGCCCTATAAAGAAGAAAGTTGGTAATGACATTATTTAAAGAGTCGGTAATGGCAATATTAAGAAGCTAGGAATGACAACCTCATATTCCTATTAAAGAGTTCGGATACACGTGTTATGGAATTAAGTAAAATAAATTATGAAAAAGAAAAATATCTTGAATAAATTTAATTATAGTTAGATTTTTGTATACATGTTGAGTATGATATAATTATTTATACATTACATAAAAATTGTGACAATTTATGGAATTTTATTTGTGATGTATATAATATGTAAATGTGGCATGAATATATGCATTTGTATGTAAGATTTTTATCATATGAATACTACTAAGCTAGTAGTTTAGCGCTGGTGATGTTCCTCCCACAGGTTCAAAAGATTTGGTATATTAGAGTAACTATCAAAAGAATGACGGAATCAAGTCAAACAAGCTGCTTAAAACCTCAAATTATTCTTAGTATATTTCGTTATGTATTGTAAAATATTATCAAAGATTTCTTTCATGTAGTGTATATATATTGGGGCATGTAACTCTCATATAAAGTGTATAATTTTGGTATAAATATATATTTTATTGCAAGATACAAAATAACAAATTTTTGGTATGCGTAAAATATTTATTGGGATATATATATAATTTGAATATAATTAAAAGGAAAAAAAAGATAATAATAATAATAATAATAATAATAATAATAATAATAATAATAATTTAGAGGATTATTCAAGACAGTTAAGCCGGTAATGCTCATTTATCTTGCTATTCTATAGTGGGATAAGGAGGTGTTACAATTTTTGGTATCAGAGCCTAGGTTTAAAAGGTTCTCGCCTAGTTAGGTATGGAAGATAAGTGCATGTTTCATGCATAGGCATTTTTTTTAAGGCTGCTTTATTTTGATAAGGAACTCTTTTTCTAACAATATAGGTCTTTATGGATTCCGAATCACGATGAAGACATGAGGAAGAAGAAGAGGATGATAATATAGCTAACTCTACTACTCACATACAAACAACATCAGTTAGAGACTCAGAACCCAGTGTAGTAGTACCATAGCACGTTGATGAATAGGTTGACCCGGGTCAGACACCCTTTATACAGCAAATGGCTAGTTTAGTATAGCGGATCTATACCACCACCACCTCCTTCACTTGAGCCAAAACCCCATATTAATAAATTGAAAAAATATGGGGCTATAAATTTTTTTGGGTAGAAGAGAGGATGACCCAGTAGTGGCAGAATTTTGGTTAGAACAAACTGAGCAGATATTTGAGGATCTTCAGTGTCCTGAGGAGTCTAAGGCTAGGTATGCAATGTCTCTTCTTCAGGAGCATGCTCATCAATGGTGGAAATCAGTATTATTGAAGCCTCAGTCTCCAAGACCGCTGATATGAATTTCTTTATGGAAGAATTTAAGAAGAAATATGTGCCACGAGTTTATGTTGATAAAAAGAAGAGAGAATTTCTGAATTTGAGATAGAGGGGTATGACAATGGCTGACTATGAGAAAGAGTTTACCAAGTTGAGTAGGTATGCAGCGAGCATTATGGAAGATGAGGCATATGAGTGCTGTAGATTTGAGGACGACCTTAATGATGGGATTGGGCACTTGGTTGCCTCCCACTAGCATATAGATTTTGTAACATTGGTGTCCTCTACTATTAGTGTAGAGATAAGGAAAAAAAATGAAAATAGAGGAGTCCTACAAAAAATCGACAACTAGTGTGGCTCATATATTTGGTAGGAGAGGGCAGATAGTACCTAGGCCTTTCTAGTCATAGGGTGCTGGGCAGACATTTTCTAGTAGATAAGGTTAGCAGTTCAGACTCGCAACATCATCTTCTAGTAGTTGATTGGAGCATATATGAGATGTGGAGCCACTGACCATATGAAGAAAGATTGTCCCAGACTCGATACAGGAAGTATCACACCAGTACAAACAGTAATATCAAGGCAGAGTCGTGGTAGAGGTCGAGGCAAGTTCACAGGTGGTCGAAGCTGCCGTACAGGATAGAGTTATAGTGCATCAGAGACAGTTGATAGAGTCGATGGTAATAGAGCTCCAGTTCGAGCTTATGCAATGAGAGCTTGGAAGTACTAGGATGCTCTAGATATTATAATTGGTAAATTTTCTTTATTTAGCTCTGACTTGCATGCATTGATAGATCCTGGTTCTATGGATTTATACATATGTATATCTACACTTAGACAAGGAAATATGATACCTGAGGCTTCGGAGTATGAGATAGTTGTGACCAATCTATTGGGACATAGTGTGAAAGTGAACCAGGTATATAGATAGAGTCCCATAGTGATACAGGGTAGAGAGTTCCTAGCATATTTAATAGAATTGCCTTTCCATGAATTTGATGCTATTCTAGGTATGGATTGTTGACAAAACATGGAGCTATAGTCCACTGTCGATCTAGAAAAGTGATATTCAAGATTCCTGAGCAAGATGATATTATCATACGGGGAGAAGGTCAAACATGTTTGACTAATGTCATTTCTGTACTAAAAGCTCAAAAATTCATAAAAAATGGGTGTGAGACATATTTGGCCTATGTGATAGATACCAAGAAGGGGAGCCCGGAACTCAAGGACATTACCATAGTGCATGAATTTCCAGATGTATTTCCTAATGATTTGCTAGGGTTTCCACTAAATAGAGAGGTAGAATTTACAATTGATGTGATTCTTGATACAACCTTAATATCAATTACTTCATATGAAATGACACATGCTAAATTGAAGGAGTTGAAAGCTCAATTGCAGAAATTGCTAGACAAGGAATTCATGTCACCCTAGGGTGCTCCGGTATTATTTGTGAAAAAAAAGGATGCCACTCTTTGACTTTGCATTGATCATCAATAATTAAATAGGGTGACAATTAAAAATAAATATCCACTCCCTATAATTGATGATTTGTTTGATCAACTAAAGGGAGTAGGTGTATTCTCCAAAATTGATCTTAGATTCGGGTACTATCAACAGAGAATTAGGGAGTTAGATGTACCCACTATGAGTTCCTAGTTATGCCTTTTGGCTTAACAAATGCACAAACTGCCTTTATGACTATGATGAATAAGATCTTTAAGCCTTACCTAAATCCATTTGTGGTAGTTTTTATAGATGATATGTAATATCTGCTAAAATAAGACTTAGTTGAAACAAATGACTACATGACACATAAAGGGCATTTTGGCATATAAAAGTAAGAATTTAAAATATATGTATAGATGTCATATGGTGGGAATATGAGAGTTATATTGGAAGGTTAAAAGGGTATATTTAAGGTATATGGTTGGTTTTAGGTCATAGGTTTTGAAATGAGTCGAAAGAATGAAGAAAAAGTGGAAATTGAAGGTGTCACAGTAGTGAAGGTCAAGATTTGGCCTTTTTGTCTAGAATTGTTCACGATCTGTCATGATCGTGACCATGGTCGTGAAGGGTTATAAATGGGTTTTTCACGCTTTTTAACTCATTTTAACTAAGTTTTTCAACATCTCAAAACCCTAGAACCCCAAATTATCTGAAAATATCATCCTCCCACATGGTTCTTTGAAGGTTTTTTAGGCTTCCAACATAGATTAAACATATTAAAGGAAGATTTGAGCAAGGATTTGGAGTTTTTCTTCAAGGAAGGATAAGAAGTAAGAGAGAGAAAGCTTGGATTTCAAAGGGAACTCGAATTCTCTATCTTCTCAAAGGAGATTTCGGCCTTCAAGAGGTAAGAAATCATGGTTTCTCTTCTCTTTAACAAGATTTTTGAGTGGGTGATATAGGTTACCTGAAATGGGTAGACACACATATCTTAATGGGTTAGATTGAGGAATAATCTTGGGTTTGGTTGAAAGGAAACTCACCTTGATGCTTGATTAAGGTTGAAAGAACATTTTTAGTGAGGGTTTAAGTGTTTAAAAGATATAGTTTAGAGATTTCTAGGTGAAGGTGAATTTATGTTTTGATTTAAGGTTAAATCTTTGGGTTGGAAATTAAAGCTATGAGGTGAGTTGTACGGATTTTATGGATGATTTATAGTTAAAAATAATATTTTAATATTGTAGACTCCGGTGTGGGAGAAGGATCTCACTATGAGGAAAGGATCGAGCTTGATCCAGCATGTGATGGGTCAATTAGCACTTTTTGGGAATGTTTGTACATGTCTTTTTTACAATCTTCATGAGTTTATGCTTGAAATGCAATGAATGCCTTATTATGTGATATAATTATTGATTTGAGTATATGGTAGAGATAAATGTAATGGTTATATAAATTAGTAATTATAACACTTATGTGATTATTGGTGAGACATTAACGTGTATGTAATGGAAAGTTATGGCATTAAATGCTTGTATGGTATAAATGTAGTTGTTAGTTGAGGTATTTAATATACTTGTCAAATTTGCTTGTTATGGTAATTATTATGTCTTGTGTGAGGCATGTTGGAAATGTTGATAGGCTGGGTGGCAATTGGATCACCATAGAGATGACGTGTGTGTAATGAGCCTTGTTATGGTTTATTTATGTGGGTTATGCTATGGTATGTTTATATTGGGGCATGTAGGCCCGGGTTAGAATAGAATCGAACATGGTACCATGGTAGGAGGTTAAGGGGTCTTAAGCTTATAGTGAGCACCTTTGTACCTAATGTTTGTGTAAGACTAAGGGGTCTTAAGCTTGTTGTGAGCACCCTTACTTTTTATGATACTAGTTGAGGGGTCTAAAGCTTGCTGTGAGCGCCCTTAACTAGGGAAGCAAGTTGAAGTTTGAATGTTTAATATAATGAATAATTTATATTATATTGTGTTTAAAGTTTGGATGTAAATATTGGTTGAGAAAGTTTGCTTGTGGTATGCATATATGTATATACATGTGGATTGTATGGTTATATGTACCACTAAGCATGATTGTTTAGTGTATGGATGTTTATCTCTCACACAGGTTATTGATAGATAGAAGAGTTGACAAAAGACAAAGCCGCCAAAGACCTAGGGATCATTTAGGGGTAGTGATATGTTCATACTTTTCTTTTGATTTTGCTTGTATTTAAAGGGTTGGGAGTAGTTACTTTTATACATGCCTCGGGCATGAAAGACATGTAAATTTATAACTCCTCATATAGTTTGTAAAACTTTGTACAACTTCGACTAGTGAAGCCAGTGTTTGTTTTTTTGTTAAAGTTTAAAGCAATTTTTATTTACTCATTCATGGTTTTTTTTTTTATTTTAGTAAGTCATTATGGCCATGATGCATTAATAAGTTTTAAATGGATCATGATTTTTAAAACACATATATGTAGCCTCCTTAGTGTAATTAGAGGGGATACTAGTTATACCAAGGGGTGTTATATGATATCCTGGTGTATTCAAGAGATAGAGAGGAGCATGATAAGCACCTCAAAGTGGTACTTCAAACTTTGAGAGAAAACTAGTTGTATGCAAAGTTATCAAAGTGTGAGTTCTGGTTAGAAGAAGTGGGATTCTTGGGACACATTGTATCGGCTGAAGGAATTCGGGTGGATCCCAGTAAAATAAAAGCAATTTTAAATTGGAGACCACCCTGCAATGTGATGGAAGTTCAGAGTTTCCTCGGATTAGTAGTTTATTACAGGAGGTTTGTGAAGGGATTTTCTAGTATAACAATACTAATTACGAGGTTACTCAGGAAGAAAACTAAGTTTGAATGGACAGATCGGTGCCAAACAGGCTTTGATAAATTGAAAGTCATATTGATCGAAGCACCTATTTTAACTTAGCCCATACCAGGGAAAGATTTTATGATATACAGTGATGTTTCATATAATAGGCTAGGTTGTGTATTAATGCAAGAGGTAAAGTAGTTGTTTATGTATCCAGTGATTTGAAATTAGCAGTTATAGTATTTGCTTTAAAAATATGGCGACACTATTTATATGCTGAGAGGTATTACATCTATACAGATCATAAAAGTCTTAAATATTTGCCCATACAAAAGGAGCTGAACTTAAGGCAAAATCATTAGTTAGAGCTAATTAAAGATTATAATTGCATTATCAATTACCAACCAGGAAAAGCGAATATTGTAGCTGATGCACTAAGTAGAAAGACCATTGTAGAATTACGAGTTCAACCAACTTTGAGACAACAAGTGAGACAAGCTCAAAGGCAAGACTAGAAATTGATGGCAATAGTTGAGGTTATGAAAAAGGGGGAGAGACCCAAATATGTAATTGAATAAGATAGATGTATAAGCTATAAAGGTAGACTGCATGTGCTAGAAGTTAGTGAATTGAAGCATACTATTTCGAAAGAAGCACACAACACAATTTACTATATGGACCCAGGAAGCAATAAAATGTATCAAGATTTAAAAACTCATTACTAGTGGCCAGAAATGAAGAAGGATATAATTGCTACCAAATGCTTGACATGTCAATAAGTGAAAGTAGAACATCAAGTACCATTTGGATTGTTGCAGCCTATTGCTATACTAGAATGGAAATGGGAAAGGATCATTATAGATTTTATATCTAGATTGCCTTTAACGCAGAGGAAACATGATGCAATATGGGTAATCATTGATAGGCTTACCAAATTAGGTCACTTCTTGACAGTTCGAATGGATTATCCATTGAATCGACTAGCAGAAATATATATTAATGAGATAATCTGATTGCATGGAGTGCCAGTATCTATTATTTCATATCAAAATCCACGATTCATATCACAATTTTGGAAAAGTTTGCAGCAAACTTTAGAGACTCGACTTGTATTTAGCACAGCTTTCCACCCACAAACAGATGGACAGTTAGAATGAGTTATTCAATTATTGGAAGACATGCTTAAAAGCTATGTAATTGACTTTGAAGGTAGCTGGGATAGACATTTGCCATTAATCGAATTTGCATACTCAACAACTATCAAACTAGTCTTGGTACAGTACCATATGAAGCCCTGTATGGAAGATGTAGGACACCCTTATATTGGATAGAACTTGGTGAAGGGAAGCTAGTAGGTCCAAAATTGGTGCAACAAATAGAGGAAAATATGAAATTAATTAAAGATCAGTTGAAGCCTGCAACTGACTGACAGAAATCCTATGCTGATTTGAAAAGAAGAGATATAGAATATGTTGTTGTTGGAGATAAGGTATTTTTCAAAGTTTCACCTCGGAAAAAGGTACTATGATTTGGCAAGAAAGGGAAGCTGAGCCCTAGATTTATTAGTCCACACGAAATACTTGAATGTGTGGGCCAAGTGGCTTAAAAGTTGGCTTTACCTCTAGAGTTAGACAAAATCCACAATGTGCTTCATGTATCAATGTTGAGAAGGTACAGATCGGAATCGACGCATGTGTTACCTACCTGTAAAATCTATAGATGTGCAATAAGATCTAACTTATGAAGAAGAACGTGTGACAATTCTATATAGGGAAGTCAAAGAACTGCGGAATAAAAAAGTGCCTTTGGTTAATATCCTTTCGCTCAATCACACAGTGGAAGAAGCCACTTGGGAAAGCGAGGAAATAATGAAAGCTTAGTATCCTCAGCTATTCAACTCCAGTAAATCAGGTAAATTTCGAGGACGAAATTCTTTTAAAGGGAAAGAATTGTAACGTCTAGCGATTTAGGCCCGATTACGCATGATTGTAAGTGGGCACGCTCGTCTGGTTGAAATCTAAATTTGGACCCATGAAAAAATGACATATTATAAGAAAAAATAAGTAGAGATATTATTATTTAGAAATTAAAAAGATTGGTCCAAGAATTGAAAAAAAATAAAAATTTTCCTATGGACAAAATCAATATTATTGAATTTGTTGGAAAAAATTTGTAAGAAGTAGGGAAATTGGTGGTTGAAGAAGAATTTTTTATAATTAAAATTTAAGCAAGATTAATTAAGCTAATGAATCAATAAGAAGATTGATTAATATAATTGAGGGGACCCACACACACTAAGTACCTTAGTATATAAGTCAAAAGTGGATGGAAATTCATCACTTATCCAAAGTCATCTTCATCTTCTCCCCTCTATAGCTGGCCATCCCCACCCTCAAAACCCTCCATTTTTTGGTTCAAATAAGCTTCTTAAAGAGTGGGAAAAAAAGAGTTTAAAAAGAGAAGAATTAAGAATTAAGGAGATTACACTACAAGTGAGCAAGAAATGAAAAAAAAAAGGAAGAAAAATTTGGAGGAATTTCAGCGTAGCTTGAAGATCCATCAAGGTGAGTTTTTCTTCTCAAATTCAATCTTTTTCTATCTATTTGAGACCTATATGGATGATTGATGTGGTTGAAATTGATAGATTAGGATTATATGGAGGTTGTGTAAATTTGTGTTGTGTAATGTTGGATCGTTTGGGAAAATAATGGATTAAGCTATAAGTAGTTGTGAATGATGATTTAGTAGCTTGAAAATTGAAAACTAAAGCAATAAAACCTATTTGAAAGTGTACAGGGCTGCCTATTGAAGAGAAATTAAGAGGAAGATGTTTAGAAGTGTTTAATAGTGATTATATAACTTAAGGATGATGGATGTTAGGGAATGGAGGCTGTTTTGTTATAATTGAATGAAGTGGGTGGCTGTTGAATATTATGAATATAAATAAGGTAAAAAAAAGGAAGAAATAAAAACATAGAAAGAAGTAGAAAAGTTTTAGGAACACTAAACATAATTCACGCATAATCATTAGTTGAATGTGTTATTGAATAAAATCTTATTTATTATATTAAGGCCAAACAAGTGGGCAAAGAAAAATCCATCAAGAGGTGAACAAAGGAAAGGAAAAGATCACTTAATAAGTGAATTAAAGAGAAGACATAGGAGATTTATGACTGCTTAAGTAAGTGCTTTTTTGATAAAAATATTACATGTCATATAGATATGATATTGCAATGTTTGTGTGAATGTTAAATTGATGCATTTAAAGTTTTATACTAAATTGGTGTGAAATATTGAAGTTTATGAAGGTAATTAAAGTCTGAAAATTTTGAACATGAGCTTGATTCCATAGGGTTAGTGAATTAATTAAATTAAATTAAGTACAAGGGATACCCTGTTACCAAATTACTGGAACAATTTTGATTAAATTGACCATAACTTTTGTTGTACTAACTGGATTGACATAAAATGAATTGGAATTGAAAGTTAACACATTAATAAAACTATTTTAGAACGTAAGTGGAAATTTGGGCTGTAACTAGATCAAAAATTTATTACAAAATTTCGGATTTAGAAGAACCATGGTAATGCTAGGCAAATTTTGGCTGAACATTTTATAATAATTTAGTCATAACTTTTGATAGGAAATTTGGATTTCATTGATTTTTTTTTTCAAATTTAAGCTAAGACGATAAACTAAAAGTCCATAGAAGATCATAAGATTTGAATCAAATCATAAATGAGCCAAAATTAAGGCTCAATTCTATGACCAGATTCTGCTATAAAAGTAAAATTTGCATTTGTTTTTTTCATGTGGCAAGATATGTATGTGTGATAGTTGTTAGAATTTTTTTTAATCTTATTGGTACATATAGATATATAACATATTAATATATGATATTTGTAATTTTATAATCAATAAATAAATATATTTGTCAGAAGTAGTAAAAGGAAGTATTATCGCAACAATAATGGTAACGATAAAAATAATGTCAAAATCAAAGTGCGCCTAGTCTAAAACTAAAATAGTGAATAGTTTGACATGCTAATTAAAGAAAAAATAAAATGCGGATGACAAAATATTTTTAAAGCCGATAATGACACTATTAGAAAGAAAGCCAATAATGATATTATTCATAAAGCCGGAAAAGACATTTTTTAAAAAGTCGGTAATGACATTATTTAAAGAGCTAGTAATAGCAATATTAAGAAGCCGGGAATGACAACTCTATATTCTTATTCATGAGTTCGGATACATGTGTTATAAGCTTGAGTAAAATAAATAATGAAAAAGAAAAATGTCTTGTATAAATTTAATTATAATTAGATTTTTGCATACATGTTGAGTATGATATAATTATTTATATATTGCATAAAAATTGTGATAAATTATGGAATTTTATTTGTGACGTATATAATATGTAAATGTGGCATGAATATATATATTTGTATGTAAGATTTTTATCATAAGACGCACAATTATGCTAGTATCTTAGCACATATGATTTTCCTTGCATAGATCCAAAAAATTTGGTATATTAGAGTAATTGTCAAAATAAGGACAGGATCCAGTCAAACAAGCATCTTAAAACTTCAAATTATTTTTGGTATATTTTGTTATGTATTGTAAAATATTATCAAAAATTTCTTTCATATAGTGTATATATATTAGAGTATGTAACTCTAATATAAAGTGTATAATTTTGGTGTAAATATATGTTTTATTGCAAGATACAAGATAACGATTTTTTGTGTGTAAAATATTTATTCGGATATATGTATAATTTGAATATAATTAAAATGAATAATAATAATAATAATAATAATAATAAGTATTTTAATCTAGTGGGTTATTCAAAACAGTTAAACAACTAATATTCACTTACCTTGCTATTCTAGAGTGGGATAAGGGATTGTTACAGATTTATTCAAATTAAATTAAAATCTATATTAAAATTAATTGGACTAAATCTATTCATTTAATTTAATTGAGTTTAAATTTAATTTAATTAGTTCAACCATATATTTTTGTTTATTTTGTGTTATAAATTTATATAAAAAAAATGTAGTTGCATGGTAATTAGATTTGCTAAATTTTTTGTTTATTGCTCAAAGAGTCATTTTTTTTTTTTGGAAAATTTACACAAAACACTCATGTTTTAAAGATTTTTTCAATTTTACATAAAAAATTTCTGTATTTTTATTTCAAGTTTCTGTATTTTTATTTTTATAGTTTTTTTTTCAAATATTATATTTTATTGTGTATTTTGCACATTTTTCATTCAATTGAGACAGAAATAGTCATTTTTCGCATTTTAAAAATGGATTAAGAAATTTATTAACTTGCATGACTACCATTTATCTTTATACATGCATTTATTTATTTTTAATATTATTTAATTAACTTAATTACCAAAGTAAACATTGAACAAAACTTAATTACAAAAAAATAAGTACACTTATATTTAATTAACTTAATTAATGTTATTTACTTTGGTAAACATTGGATAGATCTTTGATAATTTTTAGTTGAGAGATTGATTTCATGTAGGGTAAACATTAGGTAAATCTTGGATAAATATTAGGTAAATCTTAAGTAACTTCAATTTTGATAAATTTTCTTGAAAACATTGGGTAAATATTGGGTATAACTTGAATAAATTTTAAGTAAATATTTGATAAATCTTTTGTCATTTTAACTTTCATTAATTTTGTGGTAAATCTTAAGTAAATTTTGCGTAACTTTAACTTTTATTAATTTTCTAGTAAACATTGGGTAAATTTTGGGTATAACTTGAATAAATTTTAAATAAATCTTTGATAATGCTTATCAAAAAAATTAAATCTTTAATAAACATTTTATAACTTTAATTTTCATTAATTTTGTAATAAATCTCAGGTAAATCTTGAGTAAACCATGTGTAACTTCAATTTTTATTAATTTTTTGGTAAACATTGGATAAATATTTGGTATAACTTGAGTAAATCTTAAATTTTTGATAAAATTTTTATAATTTCAATTTTCATTAATTTTAAAGTAAACATTAGATAAACATCTGATAAACTTTGAGTAATTCTTAGATAAACCTTAATATATCTTGTATAACTTTAATTTTTATTAATTTTCTTATAAATCTTGGATAAATCTTAATTTTGATATTTAAAAAAAAAATTTGTGTAGTCTGTATTTTTTTAAAAAACTTTGAGGGGTGATATTTTTATAAATGTTTACCCGTTTTTTTCTATTTTTGTAAAATTCTCTTTTTTTTTTTTGTTTGGATTCATTTCTCAAAGAGCCTTTTTTTTTTTTTTTGGTTCATTGCATAAAGAGCCATATTTAATCCCTATTCTATTCATTAAAGGACACAGCAAAACTACGTATAACCATAATATCTATATTTAAAAGTAGTTTCTTCCTACCGCCACATCTTTTCACTGTTCTTTTTATTCGTTCTTCTTCTTCTTCTTCTTCTTCTTCTTCTTCTTCTTCTTCTTTGCTAGCCGCCCACACACCCATCACCCACCTCTATCTGTCTTTGTGTCTATCCTTTTGTTCTCTATAATCTCTCTCTCACACGCAGACACACTCTTCTTCTTTTTCTTCTTTCGACATCAACGTCATTGCTATTTTCGTCCACATCATGTAGTCTTGTTCTTTTGATTATTTCTTCTTCATATTTTGTACCTTTTAAAGCTGAAAATGGCATCGGAGTGGCGTGGATGATGGCAGAAGCAGTGGGAAGCAAAGAGACGGTGCCATTTTGCTCTGCATGTGACGGAGAGGCATTGCAAAGTTGTAACGGCGTCTTGCTCTCCTAGGGAGGTGACGATAGAAGCTATAAAGATTTGAGAAAGGAAAGTAAAGAAACGATGTTGTTTGTATGGCAAGAGGACTGCAGAGTTGGAATGGCTTAGAGAGACAGTGTTATTTGATGTGGGTTGATGGCAGAGAAGCTGCACATTGGCATGATGTTGTGCTTTGTTGTGGGTGGTTGACACAGGTAGGCAATAGCAAGATGTTGTCGTTTAGCTTGATGGCAAAGTGGGAAAAAGCAGCGAGACAAAATGCAACGAGATCACAGGAAGATGTGGAGTTAGGGAGGCTGAGGAGGAAATTGGAGATTGTAAATGTGGAGAACAGCATCTATTCTGAATCTAGGATTTTGGGTTTTGTTTAGTTTAGAGGGTTAGCAAAGAGAAAAGGAAAGGAAAGATTGAATTGTTTGTTATTGCTAATTTTGATTCTTTATTCTGAGTCTAAACTTTAGGGTTCTGTATAGTAAGGAGGGTCAAAAAAGAGAAAAGGAAATATTGAGTTTGTACTAGAAAATGACGTAATTTTCTAGTAGGGGTAAAATTGTCTCATATTGTAGTAGCTAAAGTAATACCCTACATGCTCTTTATTATATAGATAGATATTGTTGGTACATAATTTGTCATTTGACAAATTTTATTGATTAAAATGTAATTGAAGAGAGTGGATGAATTGGTATAACATTTTTCTAGTTTAATTAGAAATTTTAAATTTGAGTATAAATATGTAACTATCCTAAATATTTTTGAGAAAGTATTTGACCGCTTTTCAAGTTCTTCTCAACACGCTTTGTATTAATCAGACTAATTTTAAATACCGAATATTGATTAAAATGTAGATATATGATCTTATATTATAATTAATATGTCCTACTTTTGATTCTTGCAATAATAATTAGTTATCGAATATAAATGAAAGATATAATTAAAAAAAAATCATGTAACAATAATATTTAATTTTTCTAATATGTGCAAAAAAAAAAAAAAAAAGACACTATATTTTGGAACGTATAAAGTATAAAATTTCATTTTATAAACATTTATTGCAAATAAAAAATCCAAATCTACCCAATTGATTAGTGACTCGATCTTTAAAACAAATCGATTTTTTTTAACTTATTCTTTATTATATTTGACGTTGGAGTTATCGAGCTTTTGGCTAACAGTAAAATGCTTACATATATCCATGTGAAGAAAAAAACACCGAATGCTGCTTGATGCCACCTTACAAAGCGACGAGGATAAAGGAAAAATTCTACTTATTTCAATTTTTGTCTAATTTGTATTAAAAAAAAATTTTTGGGTACAATTTTTTTAGGAAAGATAAATTTTTAAAAGTAATTTATTTTTTTTCTCTCATTATTTTTTCTTTTTATGTGAAGAAAGTGTCGAAGAATATTAGAAAATATAGTATTATTATCATTTCTCATTGCATAATATATTGTATTTTATTTACCTATATGTTTGTGTTGTTCAATTTACATTAAAATATAAATATTTTAATGCAAATTGATATAAAAGGAGTTGGAATAAATATTATTTGTCATGATAAAATCATTGGCCAACCTCCTGCGGACTTGGTTTCTTTTTTTTTTTTTTAACATTTTTTAATTGTTATTTTTAAATAAATTCATTCTATCATAAATCCAATTATACAGTTTTAATATATGTTTAATTATTATATTTATATTGATTGATATAAATACAGTGATCCATATTTAATTATTTTAAATGATATAAATATAATAATTAATAAATTTATATATATATCACTATGATTAAATTTAGCTAACAATTTCTATGCTCTCTGATTTTCCTAAAAGATTTTAACTTTACATCCATTATTTTTTTTTATAAAAATATATATATTATCAGTTTATATATTAACAATCTAAGATTAACACTAATTGTATTGATTGAATCTCTCTTAAAATTTTTAAAATATTTATATACTAAATTTTAAATTTAAAACCTTTAATTAAAATGAAAAAATTTCATCGCAGCTCCTCCCTATTTTATTTAGATAATTTGACATCCATTATTAAGATTCAATAATGGAGAAAAACCGAATATTCTTGGGAATCTCAGACTGACATTTGATCCTTTTAGTTAGCATATTCGCATATCCCATGTTCTTGGTCCTGTGGGCTGCCCACCGTCTGCCTCTGCTAAATGGCTCTAAATCCAACGCTATATCCTATTCAGATATGTTTATCTGATTTTTTCCAATTATAATTAGAGGAATACTGATAATACTTTTCAACACTCACTAAGTATTGAACAATCTTTTTACTCTTTTTTATTCAACAGAGTAAATTCAGTTGCAAAAATGGTCAGGTTCTGCCTTCTTTTGACATTTAGTTTTGGGTTATGTTTGATCTCTGCAAATGGAGAGCTTCAACGATTTCAACACCCACCAAAAGGTGACGGGTCTCTCAGCTTTTTGGTTATTGGAGATTGGGGTAGAAGAGGTTCATTTAACCAATCTCAAGTTGCTCTTCAGGTTCTCTAATATTTTCTTTTCTCTCAGTTATTCTTTAAAAATGAATACAAATTTCATTATTTGTCATAAGATTCTGCTTTTGTTTGTAGATGGGAAGAATTGGAGAGAAGCTTGACATAGATTTTGTAATATCCACAGGAGATAATTTCTATGATAATGGATTGAAAAATGAACATGACCAAGCATTTCAAGAATCATTTACTAAAATCTACACTTCTAACAGTCTGCAGAAACAGTGGTATAGCGGTAAAGATTGTTTTTTCCAGAAAAGCTTGGTACATATAGAGAAACTCTTCAGTTGATTGAGTCTATACATCATTTTTAAACTAATTTTATTTTATTCACACTAGTTGTAGATATTAAATATGATTTTGTGATTAGACTAATCTATAGATTGATGTGATTGACTGATTTTACGTACTAAAGAATTTCTCGTAAATATACTTCTCTCCTTTTACTTATAATTATGTTAATGTATTTGTGTTTTTTTTCAGTTTTGGGGAACCATGATTATAGAGGGAATGCAGAAGCACAATTGAGCTCTCACCTAAGAAGCATTGACAGCAGATGGCTTTGTTTAAGGTCTTTTATAGTTGATGCTGGTGGGTATCTTTGATCTATATTTCAATTTTTCTTTAATTTTTGTACTTTTCTACTCTTTTTTGTTGTAAATTATGGAACATAAATTGATGTTTATAACTCAAATTATTTATATTTTTCTGGGTTTTGTAGAATTAGCTGAAATTTTCTTTGTGGACACCACCCCTTTCGTTGATGACTACTTCACTAATGCAGAGGGTCATAGTTATGACTGGCGGGGCTTTCCCTCTCGCAACTCATACATTAAAAACCTTATCAAGGTATTTAAAATATACAAGATTATATATATATATATATATATAGAAATTTTACAATTTTTGACATGATTATAATAAATATTCATTCTGAACAGGATCTTGAATTTGCATTCGAGAAATCAAATGCCCAGTGGAAAATCGTTGTGGGTCATCATGCAATCCGAAGCATTGGGCATCATGGTGACACCCAAGAACTTGTGCTGAAGCTTCTTCCAGCCCTCAAGGTAAATAGTAGGATACTCATTTGGTTCCATTCGATTCTAAAGTATTTAAATTCAAAAGACAGAAATTTACAAGAATACAACTGAAAAATTAAAAAATATTTATATAACTAAATAATATATCAAAGTAAAAGTCTTTTATTCTTTAGTCAAATGTCTCGAATTCGAATTATAAATATAAAAGCACCTTTAAAACCTGGGAAAGAACATTTTATCCCATTAGTCTACTCATCAGTTTTGCATCTCGGTAGAATTATTCACCTATCTAATTATACTTTCTATTGGCTTTTTTAACACATTACTAGAGACAATAACAGTGCTATTTTCAGGCCAATAATGTCGATTTCTACATGAACGGACACGATCATTGCCTTGAACATATCAGTGATACAAAGAGGTAAAAAAAAAAAAAAAAAGGTCCAGCCTTTTCTTTTCCCCACCCCCCACCGCCCCCCTATCTTTTGTGAAAAATAAGTAAGGATATTTGTTAATAATACTAACCCAGAAAACTTATGGTGTGTGGCAGTCCTATACAATTCTTAACAAGTGGAGCAGGGTCTAAAGCATGGAGAGGAGACATTAAAGAAAACAACAGAGAAGGACTAAAATTCTTCTATGATGGCCAAGGTTTCATGTCTGTGCAATTGACTCAGACCCAAGCTGATATTGGATTCTATGATGTTTTGGGCAATGTTTTACATAGATTTGCAACAACCAAGTTGCTTTACCATTCTATATAATTGATTCAGGATCTAGCCTACAATACAATTGTAACCCAATCTTGCATTATTGCTTGACTCTTGCCCCAATTTTTCAAACAATGAATAGCGAATAGATAATTTTAATTTTATTAGGGAGATTATTTTGGAGGTGATGTTCAATTTCTTAGCACTAGGGAACTGTTATTCTTCTTCTGTCAGTAATACATGCTATTAGTAATAAGGAGTTACTAATTCATGGTTGTCTACTATATTTCAATTGCATTCAATCAAAGTTTTTCTCCTATTCAAATTAAGTAAAGAAACAAAAATGAAAAGGCAATTGCATATCGTAATCTATATACCAAAAGAATAAAAAGAAAGATTACAGATCGATCGAGTGGAAAATCAGTTGATATACAAATACTATTGTTCAATCGCAGACCGACTCTACATCTCATGGCGTGCATTTCATGTCAATGATCATCAGCGGAAGCCCGATCCCAAATCTCCTAGGCTTCCCATCAAAGAGGATTCACTATGATTATCCTTATGCAGTTGCGAGGAAAATTGGTATGATATCATTTTACAGCAGAGTAATTTAAAGTTATTGGGATCATAGAGTGAATGATAACGCATTCACGAATGAGAAAGAAAATCTAGTCATGTGAACCCGCAAGATTTCTATGAAACGAATTTCACATAGCCAACTTCATGTTAAAGTTTGAAACACCAAACTATATACAGAAACATCAGTGCAATTGCTATTTTGTTATCACCAAATTTACACTCATTTATGGTATTTAAATTTGGTCAGTTCTACGCAGCCACAAGCATTCACCGGCATAACTCAATTCATAACAAAATGGTACCTTGAATCCACAAAGCTCTCCACATCCCATAGGAAAGAACCAAAAGTCACTGCCTCCAAAACAAGTCTCCTCAACCCACCAAAGCTTATCTTGATAAGTTCATCCTTAGAAGAATCAACAGTTCCTTGAGGTGTTATGACAATTTCTGGTCTTCCAAACAAGGCCTCTGTGTGCTTCTCAATTATGCTAACTGCCTCTTTGGACCTTATCGTTGCATACCTTTGAAGTGTATCGCCATCAAAGGACATCACATAATTCCGAAGACGGGAGGACTTTATACCATGACCAAATCCACCAGGACTGATACCATCAGACCACGCTTCTGGGTGGGACGGCCCAACTTGAAAGGCATCCTCTTTGCCACTAAATTTCATATCATGCCTTGCAGTTTCTTGAAAACTACTATCTCCCTCCTCCACAACATTTGGAAGGATTTTCATGGATTTCTCAAGCTGAAACCTCTGATCAACACGCTTGAGGAAGTAACCAAACATCACAGACGCTGCATATACCTGTCCAACCCTTAGCTTGCTAATCTGCGCTACTGTGGTTGAATCTGCCACCCGGTTTCCCAAAATGAGAGATAAGTGGTTCTGAATCATCTCATATGCTTCAGGGGAGTGAAGTTGCTCAAGCTTATTATCTTCGCTTGGCCACGTATGCACCTGCCCAGATTGGTCAGCAGAAGAAGGAGCTATAGTAGGTATCAAAGAAACATCAGCATCCATAAATTTCTGCACAACCAAGGTATATAAAATCTCTTCTAGAGCTTTTCGCCTTTCATTAGCCTTCACCTCAGCAATTCTTCTGATAATTTTAACAAAGCATAGTTAGTTTCTTCCCATAAAATCTACGAACCATCAGAAAACAGCTAAGTTGAAAATCGGGTAAAATGATTTTTTTTTTTTTACCAAAATTTTGGCACTTGTATCAAAATTATACCAAATCTTTGTTTTATATCAATTTAGTACCGCATCTTTGCAATTTCGTTTCAGATAAAAGTATCTACAATATTTATGGTAAAATTAGTCTGATATAGATAAAGAAAATACAAATGTCATGCCATGTCATATATGTCACTTCAGATAAAAATGTCATATATTTTGGTACTTAGACATGAGTTAGCAATATGTGACATTTTTATCTGAATTGGCATGTGACGTAGCATGATACATGTATTTCTGGTGTACATGCAAAACGAATTATACCGTAAATATTATAGGTACTTTCGTTTGAAATAAAATTGTAAAGATGTGATACTAAATTGATACAAAACAAAAATTTGGTATCATTTTGAAACAAGTGCCAAAGTTTTGGTAAAAAAATCATTTTACCTGTCGAAAATCTTATGCAACTGACCTGTATAATACTAAGTCAGTGCCAGAAACAGGAGGTTCTTCCTGTTGCTTATCAGCATCACGGTCAGTTTGAAGTTGTTCAAGCTGCTGCTCAACTGCTGCTGGCACTAGATGTGGGTGACTCATCAAGATTTGGGACAAAAACTGCCCTATAGGAGACTCCAACTGGAGGGGCGCTATTGAAGCTATAGACCCAGCAGAATCTGAAGACGGCGACGATGAGGATGCTCGTACTGCTGTGTATTTCTTACTTCCATAACCCATCCTCCTATCTCTTGTTATTCCATACGAAATTGAAGAACAATGCTGCAATTCATCAACAAAACACGAAAGAAATGAACATCAAACACCTTTTGGGCATCCAACATCTACAAATTAAGTAAAGGTTTCACAAGTGCCAAGTACAATGATCGATATTCTACATTTACCTAACTTAAAATTGCATAAATATTAATTAAAATTTATAAATGTTTCACAACCAAACCATAAAAACCCCAAAATGACTTAAATAAATTTCGGGCCCGTTTAGCATTCAATTTCGACAAAAAGCTTTTCACAAATTTTTTGAATTTTGAAAACTGCTTAATTTTACATTCTTAAATTTTTTTTAGTTGTAAAAGCTGCTTTTGTACAACAAGCTTACAGATTTAGATCAGTCAATTAAAGCAATCCCAAACCCCTCTGTGGAAAAACCCTGAATCTAATTAGATAAAAAAGAAATTAAAACTCATCATACCTTAATCAGAGACGGGCAAGTGGTAGAAAAACGAACAAAATCCGGGCTATTTGCGGCCAAAAACACTGATCGACCAACAGAAGTAGAAGGTCTAGACATCCAAATGGGGGATCGAACAACAGCTGCCGCAGCTGCATCCATCTTCACTGCTCGACTAGAAAATCACCGCCCAAAACAAATTAGAAGAAAGGATTTACGATACTTAGATCAAATTATGAAAAAGACGAAACCTGATTCAAGTATGGTGTTTGATGATGATACCTGAAGAAGCGAAAAAGGTAAAACAGAGAGATCTGAGAAGAGGGCGGCTAGATGACGATGAGGCGGTGATCACTGCTGAATTATAAATTTATACTAGATGGTGTACGGGTCTACGAAGGTATGGCCGGAGTCTGAAATGGTGGGCGAATTTCATTACCTCCTCCTCCTAAATCATTATTTATATTGATAAGGGTTTCATTGACTCCATTACATAATGCCCCTCCACTTTCACTTAACTACACTCTTGCCACTTCGATAGCAAAAATTCTTAATTCCACCCTTCCCTTCTCCAATATGTATCAAAAAAAAGAAATCTTGATTTGATCATTTCATTCGATATTTAATTTTTATAAATTATTATATATTTACAAAAATTAAATTATTAAGAAAAATTTTATAGAAAAATAATAATATATAAATTTCTGGTTAATCTAGTGTTTTTGTATAATATTTTATTTTCATAATTAAAAATGCAAATTATTATTATTATTATTAATGATCGAATGCACACATATTAATTTCATAATTGAATTTTTTATTTTAATTTTTTAGATCAATTTTTTTCAAATTTGTCCAAATTAAATACTAATTAATTCTTTCAATTCAATCTAACCGCAAAATAATAGAAATTTTTTTCCTAAATTTGGACCATGACTTGATAATCAAACTCATTGTATCTAAATTAAACGAGTACTACCAATACTTTTTTATATATTTTTTATTATATATTTTTAATATAAAAAAGATATATATTTTTATTAAATATTAATATTTATTATAAAAATTAATAATATTTTATACTTAAACGAGATATATGTCTTTTTATATTAAAAATGTAGAGTGAAAATTGTATAAAAAAATCTAAGTTACAGTCAACAATGTGCTATAAGAAAACTTTTATCAATCCCAAAACTCTATTAAATTTAAAAAAAAAAAGCAGGAAAGAAAATCAAAACACTGTAGGCCACATGCAAATTGCAATATACTAGAAGTGATATAATAATATAATATGACAAAGAAGTTCATAGAAAAATATATCAATTAATTTAAATATGAATTATTGAAGTGAATTATACTAATTAAACATGTTTTACATGCATTTTAATTATAAATGATTTTAGCACGTTCTAATATATCCAAAACAAAAATAAAAAGAATTTAAAATTATATTTAAATTAAATAATATAATAAAGTGAAAAAAATAATGCACGTTGGGATAATATTAGTGCATATTATATAAAAAGAAGAAATGGCGGGGCACGTGGAGAAGGAGAGTTTAGTAATTTGGCATAAGATATTTTTCATTTTAGTTGGCAATGAAGGAGAGATTGAGGTTAGGGAATGATGCTTATTTGTCCAACTATATACATTTTGGTTTTGACCATCGCACTTGAGGGTGTGGCGTTTCTTTAGATTTTCTTTTGCTTAAGGTTTTACGCGTCTCATTCTTAATGGTCCATCATTCTGTGGCGGTTCAATTACTCTACTATGTTTTTTTGTTTTTAAAAAAAGCATAATTTCTCTGCTAATGTATAGGTACGTGTAGAGATTTAAATCATTCGACATGTTACGTGTATCGATTTTTTAGAATTTATTGATATATATTTACTAATCGAAAATAATAATATAATTATTGTATTTTATGTGTTGAAGAACTATAAGTATTTTTTGATAAATTTGAGTTAAAGTCAAATATTTTTAGAGCGATTCTATATTTGCGAAAATATCTAAGAGTTACATCTCTCAATTTTTCTAGAACAGATGAGATAAATTAAATTATAGTAATTTAATTTGTGGATATTAAATTTTTAAAACTGCATATATTAACTCTGGCTACTTCAAATTAAATTATAGTAACCTAATAGGACAAAGCCCGACTATGTACAAATGGGTCTTTAAGAAGACCAACGTAGAAGATAATGCAGTTACCTATAAAGTTAGAGGTGATAGTTAAAAGACATTGTTAAAGACAAAAGTTGGCTTTGATAAGACTTTTTACTCCATATACTATGCTTAAATCATCATGTTACTTCTAATCATTGCTACTCATAGTGATGAGATTTTGCAAATAGATATAAAGGCTGGTTTCATTTTGAAAATCTGACTTAAGATGTGTACATAACACAACCTAAGAGATTCATAGCTGATGATGATGAAACATGATACAAATTGCAAAATCCATTGATGGATTATTGCAAATATCCGGGAGTTAAAACATCTAAGTTGATGAGATAATTAAAGAGTTTGTTTTCTCACAATATGTGGATAGTTCATGTGTTTTCAAAAAGGTTAGTGGGATTGCTATTTTGTTCCTAGTGAAGTATGTGGAAGATATACTATTAGTAGAAAATGATCTCTCATTTCTAAGTTAGTCAATTTGTTACTCTAAAATAATTCTTCAAAAAGGATTTTAAAAGTAACCCGTCAAAAGGGGATTAAGATCTATAGAGATAAATCTAAGAGGTTACTCATTCTTTCTTAGTTTACATAGCTAAAATGTTAAAGTGGTTAGCATGAAGTAGTCTATGAGATGATATATTCCTATGATTGATAGGATTATCCTTTCTAAGTCTTTTTGTCCAAAGGCATAAGACAAATAAACTAGCATGGATGAAATTCCATAAGCCTGGTCTATTAGATTCATTATATACTATGTTGTGTACTAGGCCCAATAGATATCATGCT
>CATIWF010002249.1:0-31973 GCA_949630135.1 Balakata baccata | reverse complement strand
TTTTGTCGGTTCGTATGATATTTTCTACCTGGTTGGGTCTACACTAGTGTGGTGTGAGGCCTTTTGTGATACAGGTTTTGGAGCTCTTTGTTTTTTACATCTGTAACAAGTTGAACATGATTGATATCTATGCTTCAACTTAAGGGAGAGTGTTGTGAGATATTGGAAGATATTTAAATAATATTTTTAATTAGTATGATTTATGTAATTAAGAATAGGTAGAAATTTATTTCCTAGTTTGTATTATTTCCTATTCTTTATATATTTGATTCCTATTTTATATTCATAAAGTTGTATATATAAGGTTTTCTACTATCAATGAAATAATCGATTTCTCTCCATTCTTATTTCTTCATAATTTCTATTAGTAAAATTACTCGTTTCTTAAACTGTTATGTCTCATTCTTTCCTAATTATTGTGTGTTTCAGGATCTTGCGACGAATCAGGTTATTGGTAAAGGACATGAGTCTAAACGTCTTTACATCCTTGATACAAAAGTGCCGAGATCCATAGCTTGTTTTGGAATAGTCAACCCATTTGAAACACATTGTAGGTTCGGTCATCCCTTTCTTTCTGTGTTAAAGAAATTTTGTCCTCAGTTTCAAAGTTTGTCCTTATTAGATTGTAAGTCATGTCAATTTGCAAAACAGCATAGTCTTAGTTCAGGTCCAAAAAGTCAATAAACGAGCTAGTGCTCCTTTTGAGTTAGTGCATTCAGATGTCTAGGTCCTTATCCTGTTATATCTAAACCAGGATTTCACTATTTTGTTATATTTGTTGATGATTATTCTCAAATGATATGGTTATACTTAATGAAAAATCGTTTAAAGATATTTTTTCATTTTTCTACTTTTTATGCTAAAACTAAGACCCAGTTCAATGACTCTGTTCAAACTTTGAGATGACAATGCTAAAGAATATTTGTCTACCACTTTTCAAAATTACATGATTCAACATGGTATTCTTCATTAGACTTCTTGTGTTGATACACCATCTCAAAATGGGGTTGTGGCGCGGAAAAATAAACACCTTCTAGAAACTGCAAGAGCATTATTGTTCCAAATGAAAGTTCTTAAATGTTTTTAGGCAGATGCCGTCTCTACAGTTTGTTTTTTGATTAATCAGATGTAATCGTCTGTTCTTAATAGTGAGACACCTTATCATATTCTTTTTCCAAATAAAACATTATTTCCTATTTAACCTAGGATCTTTGGATGTACTTACTTTGTTCAGGATATTTGTCCTCATCTCATAAAATTATATCCAAAATCTCTGAAGTGTATTTTTCTTGGGTATTCTCGTGTCCAAAAGGGGTATACGTGTTATTGTTCTACTCTTAACAGGTATCTTGTTTCAGCTGATGTCACCTTCTTTATAGGACACTCCGTTTTCTTCATCTCCATCTTATACAAGTCAGGGGGAGGATGATGATTTGTTAATCTATACAATTACATCTTCAGTTTCTAATCCTGTTAAGTCTATCTCTGCTCGTCCTAAGCCTCCTGTAGTACAAGTTTATTCCCGATGAACGACTCCCTCATAACCATGTCTTGTGCCAGCTGCACCTGCTTCTTCGTCGTTAAATCCAATCCCTCAATCTGTTAATCCAGATGATCTTCCCATTGCTTTTCGAAAAGGTAAACATCAGTACAATTATCATGTTTCATCTTTTATGTCTTATAATCATTTATCATCGTCATCTTGTACTTTTATTGCTTATGTGGATTCAATTTCTATTCCTAAATCTGTTCATGAAACACTATTTCATCCTAGTTGACGTTAGGCTATGATTGAGGAAATGAAAGCCTTAGAAGATAATGGTACTTGGACTTTAATGAATTTACCTACAAGTAAGAAAGCAATCGGCTGTAAATGGGTGTTTGCAGTAAAATTTAATCCTAATAGATCAGCTGCACATCTGAAAGCTCACTTGATTGCTAAAGGATATGCTCAAACATATGGTGTAGATTATTCTGACACTTTTTCTCCTATTGCTAAGCTTACATCTGTCAGATTATTTATCTCTATGACTGCCACTTATAATTGGTCATTGCATCAACTGGACATCAAAAATGCTTTTCTTCATGGTGATCTTTAGGAAGAGGTTTATTTGAAGCAACCACCTAACTTTGTTGCTCAGGGGGAGTCTGGAAAGGTATGTCGTCTTCGAAAATCATTGTATGGACTCAAACAAAGTCCTCGTGCTTGGTTTGGAAAATTTAGCCAAGCTGTTGAGAAGTTTGAAATGAGAAAAAGTCAGTCTGAGCATTTAGTATTCTACAGAAAGTCTGCGGATAGCATTATTATGTTAGTAGTGTATGTGGATGACATTGTCATTACTGGTGGTGACAATAAAGGCATCTCATCTCTTAAATCATTTCTTCAATGCTAGTTTCATACTAAAGATTTGGGGATGTTGAAATATTTCCTAGGTGTTGAAGTGAACAAAAGCAAAAAGGGAATCTTCTTGTGTCAAAGAAAATATGTGCTTGATTTGTTATCTAAAACAGGAAAATTGGGGACTAAACCGTGCAACACTCCAATGGTTTATAATTCACAGCTGACAAAAGGAGAATTGTTTGAGGATCATAAGAGATATAGAAGATTGGTTGGAAAACTCAACTATCTTACTGTGACCCGTCTAGATATTGCATATTCAGTTAGTGTTGTAAGTCAATACATGTCTTCTCCAACTGTTCATCATTGAACGGCAGTGGAACAAATATTATGTTATTTAAAAGGAGCACCTGGGAGAGGCATTTTGTATGATAATCATGGTCATACTAGAATTGAGTTTTTTTCTGATGCTGATTGGGCTGAATCTAAGGATGACAGGAGATCTACTTCAGATTATTGTATATTCGTAGACGGAAATTTGGTTTCATGGAAAAGCAAGAAGCAATTTTTTGTCTCACATTCGAGTGCAGAATCAGAATATTGAGTTATGGCACAATCTATATGTGAAATTATATGGATATACCGGCTCCTTACTGAAGTAGGTCTCAAGTCTTCGGTACTAGCTAAGCTATGATGTGATAACCAGACTGCTCTTCACATTGCATCCAATCCAGTATTTCATGAACGAACGAAGCATATCGAAATTGATTGTTATTTCGTTCATGAAAAGATTCAACGAGGTATAATCTCTACAGCATATGTGAGGACTGGAGAGCAACTAGGAAATATCTTTACAAAAGCTCTTAATGGAGCTCGTGTTTCTTGTATTTGTAACAAGCTGGGCATGATTGGCATCTATGCTCCAACTTGAGGGGGAGTGTTACAAGATTATAAGCTATATTATAGGATGTAAATATATATTATTAGCCTAAATAGGAATTAGCTTGATTATAGGAATTAGATTGATTTTCTTCCTATTTTGGTCTCTACAAAATTGTATATATGCGTGTATTCTTTCATAGTGAAATATACAATCGATTTCTCTACATTCTTGTTTCTTTACAATTTTATACATTAGACCTAGTTCAGCGTCATAAACTTTTTTGCTTTTGCACCAGGGGGCTCTCAACACTATTTATGATTTTATGTTACAAATAAATAAATAAGATTGCATTATTTTTTATCAATTAAAAAAAGAAACTTTAGGTTTGCTAAATCAACTCGTGAAATAAAGAATTGGTACCAGTCTAGTTTACATAGAAAAAAGTGCCCAGCTCACTTGCTCTCGGGTAATCTAATGGTACAAAGATAGTGGGGGCAACTTGAGACCTCATACGCATTCACAGCTGAATTTGAACATAGCATATATGAAGAACTATAACTGCTCCACATATGAAAGGGTCAGGTCAGGGTATTCGGATTCAAGTTATGATTCAGTTTTAGGTTACCAGGAAATTTTTGGTTGTCCTGGTAATTCTGTAATTACCTTCTCTTTCACAATTGTTCAATGTTCTGATCATTTTGGGTTAGATATAGGTTAAAGCAACTATGCCATTTTAATACAGGTTCAAGTTGGCTTTGTATGTTAAACCAGAAATTTTCATCTCCATCATAATTAATTCAAATTCATTTTCCAAAATACTTCCCAATATCATATGATGAAGAATCCACAATAAATAGAGTAACAATTATTTCCTACTTAAAAGTTACAAACAATTGTCATTAACCTTCAATTAACTTGTGATATTTAAATCATAAAGCCTATATAGATATGAATTCATATGTCATTGGTTGAAAAACATTCTTTTTTTTTCAACCATTTGTTCTTCCGACCATCCTTTCTTTTCAGATTACTTGAAATTCATAATTTTAAGCACTTAATTCTTATTAAGCATAATGAAAATATGCAAAACATTTGATTTTTCCTTTTTTTTTTTTTTTTCTGGGCTATTTATCATCTTCTGATTTTGACAATTTTCAACTAATTTCAATTTGCTGCAATTTAATCCAGCACTAAAGTTAGTTCAATGCTTGACCATTTAAGTGACTTTAGTTCAACAGATACTACTAGTGATCATCCTGCATGCCACAAAGTTTCACAAAGAAGAATAGCAATGAATTATCAAAATATAAGAAACTTGCTAAATTTTAACTAATTGCAACTACCTATTAAAACTGGATACATAGTCAAAATTAATAGTTTAAATAAAGTTGTAAAAACATTAAAATTTTTGGATATTTTGTCATTCTCTCTCTCTCTCTTTTTGGCTGACTTTGGCTAGATAACTCAACATTAAACTGATAAGGACCATGGCCAATTCCAGGTGGTGTAATAATCATCAAGTATCTGATTTGATAAGGCAAAGAATGATTCTGATCATATTATTCTGGCTCCAATTTATTCATCAGCCTTGATGGCTCTTATTAGCACAATCCTACAGATCTATCAATTAAACCCTATAAAATTTATCTTTGCTCATCCAGAAAGAAACGTAGTAGATTGTGAGGTAACTTGCCCTTTTCTCACTTGTGTAAAATATAATGAACTTGTAAAAGTTATATTTAACAAAATTTACAAAAAAAAAAAAAAAAAGAAAATAAAAAAAAATCCCAATGCAGGATTTTTCATGTATCTTAGTTTATGGTTTTGTGTAAAATTGATGCAAATATTATCACTTAGTAAAATGCATACTTTGGTACAATGTGTAAGTGTCTAACACCTCCAAATTGTCTACAAAGGTTAAATGATAAAGGTTCTCCTCAATACAATTATGAATGAATACACTGTTTTCCAAGTTGATGTCTATACTATTTGACATATGGAGGAAGACCAAGAATAAATAAAACGGAATCATGCTAGAACTTAATAATTCTTTTAAGGGTAAAGTTCATACAAGTACCAAGTGGTTTTACACTTTGACACTCAAGGGGCAGAGGTGTCTTTTTTATTTTTGGTCATATAAGTTATGCATATGGTGATATGAGTTCTCACTCATTAATTAGAGGTTAAGTATCAAAGTGCGAAGCCATAGGATACCTTTTTTGAACTTTACCCTTTTGCTAAACCTATGATGAAGGATAAACATGAAAAACTAACAAATGCATAATGCAAAAGTAAAATTTTCCATGTTATAAAGGATTGCAAATGCAATCAGCAAATGCAAATTCGATATGATATTTGTCAAACAATTATACATGGCATGTGCACATTCTTATTACTAGCAAAATTCAACTCATCATATTTGATATGATATTTGAATTTTTGCAGTTTTATCCAAACCTGTAAGGTTTGACAATTTTAGCCAAATTTCAATAATAAGTTTGAATTTTATCAAAGCCCTGAAATTGATTATAAATTTGGCAAGTAATGAATTGTTATTTTCCCCTTCCAAAATTTTCCATGCAAAATTCTTTTGATACAAAAGACGATAAAAAAAATAGAAAACCTTGATTTATGTATACTGTAGTGCTTGAAAATTAAACTATATTAATATTCCTGTAAAATTACAGCCAATTTTAAGAATTTGGACAATTTTGCCAAAATTTAAAAGGTTGGATAAGATAGCAATAACATGAAAAAAAAAAAAACAGATAAATTTTGTTAATAGGCCAATGATTAATGATAATTTTCTAAGAGCTTAAAAATTCTCAGAGTTTCATGTTTGAGGCATTGTACCCATTTAGACCATTATTTAGTAGGCAGATTTAAAATGAAATGCAAAAGAGGGAAACAAACAAATGATAGCATAGAAGGTAAACAATCAAGTGTGTCAAATCTCCTTAAACAATGACATAAAACTCTTGAGGAATAATACAATTAAATTCTTCAGAATAATATATCCTATTGACGCCACTATTTTAAATAAACTTCATACCTTGTAAATCTTGTGATAGAAAACCTCAAGCAATCTAAGTTCTGCATTTGGATGAGAGAGCTCAACCTGATACAAATCAAGGCACAGTAATCATTATGACAATGAGAAGAGCAATCTTTCCAATAAAGAGAAAGGGAATTTGAATCAAGAAGTTCACTAATTTCCACATCTTCCAAATCCAAATCAAGGCAACTGATGCATAAATTCCCATAGAAATGAAGAAAAAAGCATAAGAAATGAACAACAAAGCTACAAAGTTTACCTTTGTTTTTAAATCGTTAATAACATCACCTACAGTACTCTGTTTTGGCAGTCTAATAGTATGAATCACCACCTAAGAATATCACAGTAGTCCACTAAATTAAAAAAAAAATTAAGAACTCGCATGATAAGATATTTAAAACCTAATATCAATGAGATGCACTGACCTCATCCTTGGTAGCATGATGGAAAGCAACCTTCAATGTTTTCAAGCACTGCAGTTCTGGCAGAGGGATATCCAGTACTTCATAGTATAGGATATCGCTTGTCTAGCAAGCAAGGAAGGAAACCAGTATATTCCAGCCACCAGAGCAGATAAACAGATGAACAATAACTGTACAGGTTAAAACTTTCGTCGTATACCTGATTGTAGTGGGCCAGCATGTCAGACAAATGGTCCACTCCTCGATACTTGATAGGTTGGGGTTTAGGTTGTTGGGAATAACAGTTATGCGAAGTGAGTCTAATTTTGGATGGATCATCCAAGCCAAGATGGCTAGCTACTCTTTCCACAACATCATCATAATTGTGAAGCTTTGACCTGAAGATTTATCGGAAAAGACAAAATAAATGCAAAATGAGATATAGGTTATCTGTTGGATTTGTGAGTGAGCCAGAACAGCAAATTATAAATTAACTTACAGCTCAAGACAAAATTCATCATCCTTTGGTTTCTCTAAAGATCGGAAGCGAACGACCTAGATAATCAGGAAAAGAAAAAGCGCCCATGTTAAATACAAAAACCTTCTACTGACCCATGTTAAAAGCAGAACTTTGAACATCTGATAGTGGCATTTCTAAATAGCGAACACCATAATGTCAACATTCCTTGCGTCCAATTACAAGTTGACTGTAATTTAATTTTCATATATTAGTTCAATTTCTTTATTTTTTTTCAGTAAAATGTGAAACAGACTCAGGAAAAGATAACAAGACCAGGAAATTCCAAGGGCACAAAAATAAATTCATTTTTTAAAATTTAATCTCTGACTGTATATATATATATATATATATATATATATATATATATATATTGGTAAGAACAAGGGAAAATGGAACTGAATGCAAAGTTGGTAATAATAATAATGATGACAACAACCAACCCATGACAACAAAGAAATTAAACTTTCTAAAGCAACAACTCCTTAAATATTATGAAGAATAACCATCCTTCTTGGAATACTTTATTATATACCTGTCGGTTATGCACATATTCAAGAAATGAAGGTACATCAGGGTAGCGGCAGTGTTCACCACTACCAACTTGAGAAGATTTCTGAAAGCAAACAATATCTCCATCTTCAAGCTGCATAAAGAACAAATGAAATTGATAACGAAGATAAAGAAATGAAAAGTAAAATGCAACTTTGCAATAGACAGAATCAGATAGGAGAAAATTGTAATAAGAAATTGATTTTACATACCTGACTAGCACGAAAAGGGAGCTTCTTATCAATGTGTTCACACATGACATTCGGTTCAAATTTTATTTCCTGGATATAAATAAGGAAACTGAGATACTTTCTCAGCCAAATAATTGATGCTGCAACCGGTTAATCAAACTATATTATTCAAACAACATCTGGAGGGCATACCTCAAAAAGTTCAATTTCTTGATTAGAAGCAAAGCCAGCCATTTCATTTAACTTTGTCAATATCTCCAGTGGCTTCCCACTTCCCTTCACAAACAGCCTTCCAACATATCTGTTATCACAAAAAGTGAGCCTCACTAGCTAAATACCTATGCAAGCAAGATAACCTGGACAATGATATTACCGAAGCTCCTCTTTCAAGGGGTCATAAAGTTTAAAGAAAAGGAGAATATCCTCTTTAGTCTTCTCAGGTGGAGGGATAGGCCGAAAGTCCTGAATCATCATATTGACAATATATGATGAGCAAAAGTAAATACAAAAACATTCATCTAAATATCCTTTAAAATTAAAAAAAAAATTGATGGTATTAACTTAACAATACCTGTCCAAGTTCGACTTCCAGAAACAACTTTAGCTCAGCATTATTTGCTTTATTGGAAACTTCTCTCAATTGTCCAACCTGCAACACAATTTTCAGTGCGCACACACACTTAGAAGTCGAAGACACAAGCAGTTCACGTGCAGCATACAACTAACAAGTTTATTCTTCAGAAAACAACATCTATTGAATCATTTTAAAAACATGCTAATGAATATAAATGCCAAAAACTCATTTTTTAAGTCCACAGCTTACAGAGAATCAGAACTTTTCCAAAGCAAATCCAAATAAAATTTATCACAAAATGAGAGAGAGCAAGAAATACATATTTAAAATATATCCTCTGAATAGAATCAAAATTGAACGACCAAAAACAGACATACAAACATATTTACAGGCAAATAGAATATTATTTATATGGATAAATTAGTGATCCCTACATGAACAGAAACATAGTTGCGGTGCATGTACTCAAATGTGGGCACCATGAGTGTTTCCAATAGATTGTTTCCATCTGATGATTATGGAACTATGAATTGTATGTCTTTGGCAAATCTATTAAAACCAATTTCAAGGTAGAGCCTGTTTACCATTAAACTTTGGCTACAAACCCCTAACATTACAGTCAACATTATTATATAAAACCAGTGTAAAACCCCCAGCTTCGCACTGTATCATACATAGATACTAGATAGGAAAAATGCTGAATGACATTATATATCCAGAAATTAATTATTAAAAATCTCAGTAATGCTTGAAAAACAAAGATAACTGAAACCAGTTACTCTCCAAGACAGTTTTTTTTGTCACAGTTTGCACTTCAATCTACATCAAGGGGAGAAGTGATAAAGTACCAAAAATCCTGTTTATGTGAGTGTCTAAAAAAGAGATGCTTAACATTTGAGGAATTCTGACTTAGACTAGGGATGAAGAACTTGTTTCTATCTAGCAATCCACAAAATATCTAAAAAATTACAAATGTGGTCGCAGAATATAAAACATTTACTTTAGATTTCGTTTCAGTAACTGCTACAATAAGTTAATATTTGGAAACGGTGATCCACACCCCTTCCCACCAAGGTACCAGCTAGAGATAAAAAAAAATTAAAAATAAAAATAATGAGGTTTACAAAGTTGTGGAATTGGACTCTATTGGATAATATGAAATTGGTATCAATCAACATTATGTGAATTTTATGTAAAATTAGAATAAATAGCTTCTTAGAAATTCCAGATGCACGTGACTAAATATAGACATATTCTAAAAATCTAAAATTACTATTCAGGAAAATAACATAATTTTCACCATAATTGAAATATAAAGTTCATGATAATAATTTTTTGTAGCATTGCAAAAACAGTATACAAAGTAAAAATTAAGTTGATTTCATAAGTAATAAAAATTGAAATGTCAAAATTAAGTAATTTAATTTACGAAAACCATAGGGTGCCAAATTGTCATTCTATATATAGTTAAAAGCTACTTTTCATTGGAAAAAAAAGGTTAAATAAGGAAAATCTAAAGGACTAAACTTTGGGATTAGTTTCTATGTTAGAATTTAGACATTTATCAGTAACCATCACATTAAAATTTCAAAATAAAACAAAAAAGCCCAGTAATTTAAAAATAATTGGAAGCCAATGAGGAGGGTTGAATAATACAAAAGAAGAAACAAACTGGGGCCAGCCCAAGTCAATTTTCCTCCCTTTCCTCTTTTTTTTTTTTACCATCATTGTGATCTTCTATGTTACCTACAGTGTCTTCTTCCTCCCCTTTTCTTTATTTTATTCTCTCTATTTTGCCCATGATGTTATTATGTAACTAAAAAAGACAAAATGTATCATCCATAATGAGCAAAACAACCCACTAGAGGCGGAGATATTGATTCCCAAATTTTCATTCCAAATCCTTACATCCCATATCAGCAGGCCATTTTTCCAGTAACGTCTTACAAATAAAAAGGAACAACTGCTAATACTTAACTTGAAATCCTGATACCAATATAAACATGCACAAGCATACTAGCACAATAACAATGTACACCGAGATATAGAAATAGTACCGGTCGTTACAACATCAAGCATATTCCCTCAGCTAGATCAACCAAATTTCCAAATGAAATGATGACTGCAAAGATTACTATGAAAAAATTTTGGTTTTGTAAACCTCTGCAAGTTTTTAGTGGTAAAGAGTTTCAAAGCGTTGCATAAATAGAAATCTATGTGGGTGAACTTAAAAGGAGATATTGTTTGAATTTGGTGTGGTTGCATGATACAATTCGCATTTGGAATTCTATAACCAGCTTGCAGCTTTCTTGGGACAAGAGCTTAAGTCTAAGTCATATAATTGGTTTGATTATTGAAGAAAAATTATATATATGTATATTGGAAATAGAGCTTTTTCCATTGGTATCTTTGGCAAAATTTAAAAATTTTGAGGTTGTAGGAAAACAATTGAAAGTAAAGAGAGAGAAAAAAAAAACACAAACAATACATAAAGGAAAAAAACAAAAAGAAAACATAGATTATAATTGTGATTATATCAGTTTAAGAAAATAACACAGTACCCAAGCATTGACAGGGGATGTAAACTACATTCTTTAACAACTTCAGGCTACGTTCTGCAGATAGAAGTGTAGTCAAGGTTTCAAAATTATTGATCTCACGAATCTAGGCCATTTTGAAGAGACCAAAGAGGTATTTCAATGAATTTCAAGGACTATAAACCTGAAGCCAATGCATAGTTGCCCAGCTCAGCACCAGTACCATCATGCTATCAAAACAAAAAATATAGACTCATATTTTGCACTTCTTTTTTCACTCCAGTGCAAGTGTAACCCAAATTTCAGATATCCTTTCCCCATTGTTGTTCAGAGATTCATACTGATTTCAATGTTGTGAGTGAAACTCTGTACGTAGCACAAGTTTTTGTAGACCCAAAACATTTTTTGTCATCTTTTCAACACTTTCTCTGCTATCAAGTTTAATTTATTAAATAAAGTACCAAATTCTTTAAATAAAAATTTTGATGATGTGGACAGATTATAGAGCAAGTGTCTAAGAAAGTGTTGGATACACATGTCAAATAAAGGCACCTGAAAATGTGCATATTAATTTCAAGTTTCAAATTAGTTGAAACCTAAAAAAGGAAAACAGAAGAAAGACATGCAAGCCTGTAATCCAAATGTGCATATGAATGTTGGATACACATAAGGTAACACACCTTACAAATTATCATGTTAAAAGGATAAAAAGTAATATGTACTCACAGACTGGGCTTCCTCCTGATGAGTCAATGGTCGATTTGGACGATATGTATGGTTTTGGCGCTTTGCCCACAACCAAAAACATTGAAATTGCACTGGTATACCAAATTCTTTAGCAACTTCTTCCTGCAAACAAACTAGATGATTAAACTATCATGGACAACAAAGACCCAAAAGAAAGCAAAATCTACGTATAGAATTATAGTAATGTTGAGAGATATTTGAATAATATTCTTACTTAGTTTGATTTAGGTAATTAGGGATAGGTAGAGATTTATTTCCTAGTTAGTATTATTTCCTATTCTTTATATATTTGTTTCCTATTTTATATTCATAGAGTTGTATACATAAGGTTTTCTACTATCAATGAAATAATCGATTTCTCTCCATTCTCGTTTCTTTACATGGTAAGAAGTTAGACATTTTAGACCATTTTCACTATGAGAATTGTGGGTCTTTTTATATCATTTTATGCAGATAATTTTCAGTTCTAATCAGTACATTATAATTTTCAGTTCTAATCAGTACATTATCATATTGATTAATTTCACTAAAACTCTGATTATACAGTACCTGCATGTACACCATATAAATAACACTCAAATTTGATTGATTTTCACGATGCATGCATGCCACCTTATCTTGTTTGGTCATACATTTTCCTTTATTTTGTTTAAGATTCTTGTTTAATAAGTCTATTATTTTGGTTAGAATTCCTTTTCGAAAAGGATTAGGATCAAATCAAAATAGTTTTTAGCACTGTTAGTCTGTTAGTATACAAAATCATTAGTTGTATTTATTCAGAATTATAATTTAAAGGTTTCTATTAAGCGCTGATTACTTTACAATTTTACATCGTTTCAATCATAATTACTCTAGTGTCTCTAATTGTCAAGATCTAATTGCTCCAGACCTTTCCGCAAAATCAGAAGAATTTTTCAATGTCTTGTCAGTCCTTAGCATATGTAGTTCATACTCATCGACATAGTTATTAAAGGCACATTGAGGTGCTAAAGGGTCCTGGAGCCTAGGCGCAGAGGCGCGCCTAAGTGACATGAGGCACAAAAATTAAAAAAAATTGAAAAAATTATAAATTTTATTATTAGACTACTTGCAAGGTAATATAATATTATAACTATTAAAACTTAAAACACATAAGTCATAACAAAAAACACATACACAAAGAAAAAAACTTAATTAAGGTTTGAAATCCTAAACACAAGGCTCACAGGCTTACTAAAGACTTGAAATCCTAAACACACAAGGATCCTAAACTTACTAATATTATATTTAACAAATTCTAACACTTATCAATTATAAATTATCATAGTAAATCATAATTAGTCTTGCGCCTAAATTGTGCTATTCAAATCATCTTTGTGGAGGCTAAAACAAATGTTTTATTTGCCCTAATTTTTATTTTTTTGTTTTTATAGTTTATTTTGGAAATAATTAGGTATGGTAAGATCTACTAAAAGTTTTTTTCAATTTATAATCAATTGTTCAGGTTTTCCCACACTAAAAACAAGAAAAAAAAATACAAATATTTAACTAACGTCACAAAAGCGCACCAAGAAGCACGTCTTTGTGACAGCATCCGCCTTTGGGTTTTCAAGGCGCTAAGACTGGCGCCTTGAGCCTGAGGTGCGCCTTTAACAACTATGCTCATCAATTAAAAAAAAAAGTTAGGATAAGACAGAAGCACATGTTCTTCTGAAACACACATAAAAATAGCATTAGGAGGATAAGGAAAAGGTGTAACCTCCTTTAAACTGTTAGCCAATATTTCTGAATGCCTATAATTCTCTGCCCGTCAATTTGAATTTTTCAGTTAAATGCTCCATGATACCACCAGAGCCTAATGTAATTAATGTATGTTTTTAAGCAGCATGTGTGTGCATTTCAAACCAAGAAAAAAAAAAAATCAACTCTTTCTTTTAAGTAAGGATTTTTTCTTATGTCAGGAAATTAGGGATAGAATCAAAAGTCCAAGGCCATCTAGCATTTCTCGTTCTTTGGATAATTTAATATGAAAATTAAAGTACCATACTAAAATAAAAATATAAAAGAAAATTTTCAAGGTCTCCAGCAGAATCTAAAATTTTTAAATGCTCAAGGCAGATTTAAGGGGAAAAAAGAACATACAAAAAAAATTAGATCTCATATTTTAATCAAATATATATATATATATAAAGTTTTGAAAGTTCTAAATGAGTCAGATGTCTTAATTCTTCACCTTTGAACTTTTGTGCCAAATGTATTTTTTATCAATTACCTGTTCTTAGTAATTAACCAAATTTTGAGATAATAAAATCCATTGCTTCAATAATATACAAAATAATCATCTCAGTGTATAATGTACTTTAACATGATTCAGATATCTACAGGATAGAAAAGAATAAAAGTTTTTAGCATTGAATTCTTGGAAAACAAAAATAATATAAATTCAAAATTCTGAGAAAAAATTTAAATATCTTGAGAAATTAAAATCTTAATTTATAGAAAGGGAAAAAAAAGGACCCTAAATGACTCTTTGAGGACTGAAGTCACACTGACACAGCTACGTTATCTGTCTGTAGCTCATACGCCAAACAAGTTTACAGAATCATGCAAACTTTTGAATGTAATTGATTAGAAATACTAACACAAGCACTTGACATGCAAGCATTAAAACAAGCTGCACACGTGACAAAGGAATTGAACTGCACGTTTTTGCCAGTTTGAACCTATTGCAAATCAAGTAAAGCACTGGTTTCTTGTAAAAATTTATGGATCTTTCAACCCAAGATTTGGTGCAAGCAAACTAGCACTAGAACTAAATACTTTTAAGGCAAAAATATTGTTCAGAAATTTTTAGGAGCCAAAACAGCTTGATCCCATTAGAGAAAGGTTGGCATGGTTAAATTGTATGCAAAATTGAATAAAGACTGGCACAATAAGATGAAAAAGAAAATTTGGAGGTACCTTGAAAAGATTGAAGGGGATCTGTTTCTGGATGCGGAAACTACGAACTTTGTCATGATCCACAAGATCAAAATATATATTCTTTCCAACTTGTTCAAGTAGATCCTCATTGCGGGCAACCTAAATGCATAGAATAGCTAATCCATTGGTTGATACTCCACCATAGATAAATTGGCAATTTATCAACATATAACGGTTGCCTGTGTTGAGAGAGCCCCAGATTGGCCTGAGAGAACTGTAAAGGTAAACTTTGATAGTCACCTTTATGATTGTATATAAGTGGGCCTCAGCTTTTTCCTTTCTCTTTTGCTCCTTTTCTTCCTGTTCTTTTTTCAACCTTATCTAAAATGAGAAATTGGATATTCATAGTAAAATTGTGAAACCATGGAATATTAAAAAATAGAAATCGGTAAAATTATCATCAACATTACCCTTAGGTGCTCAGCAATGTCTTTCTCGTCCACATTACAAATTATCTTTTCCTTGTCACTTTCTCGTATATACACAAGCATATAAGCATTAGAATATTTTGTGAACTTGAAGGGAGAGTTGTTGAAACCAGGGTTTGCCTGCGGCAACTGCTTCACAAAATCAAGGAACGTGAAGCTCAATACAAGTATAAAATCAAATAAAATCTAACAAAAGAAGATAGAAATGTCACCTCCTCCTCACCACCATACTGCTCTTCTAGTGCCCTTTTCATATCTTCTTTTGTTACCCGCTCATCATCAAATTTAAACCTATATGCCACAGCTATACAATTAGAAGCAAATTAAAAAACACACAACCATGGTGAGCTGTAAATACTTGACAACAAGTTCTACTGAGAGCGCTAAAAATTAAAGTCCAAGCGTGCATGCCAGTTTCCTAAATGAGTACTTGCAGCCATCCAAAAAACCAGGAGATGCGCAAGCAAGAAACAAGTAACAGAAGCAACCTCACTGAGTGCGTTCAATAAAAATTGCCCACAGCATATATGGAAGAAAGAAATTGGCATTGTTATAAGATGACCTCAATTTAGCAACAAAAACAGGCTTATTTGAGTTGAATTATACAAGTACCGTAACAAAAATGCTTTAGTATAATATTTTAAAAAGAAATTAGGAAAAAAAAAATTTGATAATATATGTTGAAAGTAGCTAAGCTTCGTGGAAGAAAATGCATAAACAAAATGAGGCTTAGTTGAGTTGAATTATACAAGTATTGCAACATAAATGCATCGTATAATATTTAAAAATAAAATTAATTGAACGAAAAAATGATATATATTAAAAGTAGCTCAGGTTTGTGGAAGATAATGCATACCATTGATCTGAGAGAGTTGGCCGAATATATGCATAATAGTGTCCACCATGCACACCACCACTATGAACTAAAACACTGACAACAAATAACAGCACTCAATTATCCCAATATTCTTATCAAGATCAAAATGTTCATATTGTCTTCTAAAACATGCAACCAACAAAATAAGGCAAATAGTTTACTTATGAGAAATCCAACAGTCCACCAAACCACACAACAAAGAGAGACCAATTACGACAGAGAGCAACTAAACATAACTGTACATATCAATCAACAGAAAATTTACAATCAGCACAATAGAACTGTAGCAGGATATTATAACAATACTAACAACAAGATGTTATAATGCAACAGCAAAAAAATAAATTAATAAGTTGTAAATTATGGCAGATTAAGGCATTTGGAGTCACAGAGATCAAAGAGTTGAACAACAAGACAGCCATATAAATTAGCTTAAGTCAGATTTTGGATCCTCTATTGCAAGAGAATTGATCTATTGTTTTAAAATGGTGAGCTCTCTATGCAAATGTTCAAGAATATCCAGCAGTTATCTCATACGCATGCTACTCGTGTACCTTCAGGCTTCAAGCTGTCCTTGCGCTGGTATATATACTCACTTATATAAGTATTAAATATATGTTTTCTTATCAAGACCCTTTTCTTTCTTTTTAGGAGTTCTGCAGCTTATTACTGATTCTCCTACTCCACCTGATGTATTCAAGGTCTATACCAATTTCTCTCACATCCATTGGAAGCCCTCAAGGCACATTCCCTCATGCTATTCAGTCTCCAATCAATTCTCACTCATCAGTTTTACAGGAAAATTAGGTCAAATAATATGTTCTCAGATTCTATTGTAACATCAATGTTTACCTGTGAAGAGTGTACAGGTTGCGGACGCTTCTGTCTGCCTCAGGTGATAGATATTTACCACCTTCTCTGTCAAGATCAAGTTGCAATGGAAACTCATAGCGGTCATTAATCTGCAAGGCATTGGTGGAATAGATGAAGCAATAGTGCTACTAAGCATTCTAAGAGAAAGGGAGCAAACATGGAAAGCATAAGTGTAACCGAAAGTAACATACCTAGGAACAACAAGTTCCAACTTAAAACCAAACAAATAAAACAGTAACTACAAAAAAAAATTTTTTCCCAAAAAAAAAAGATAAAGGAAATGACAAGAGGAAACAATGGCAAAAAGAAAGGGCTCTCTTTTCCAAATATTTCTCCCATTTCTTAGATAATGGTTCCAGAAATTTTTGAGTGAGCAAATGGAGTGAATCAATTCACTTTGATTCCCGATGCTCCCCTATTCAACACCAATTCTTGCAAACTCTTGATCAACCACCTAGACTCACAGAGGTGGGTAGGTGAATTGAACAGAAAATTTTGAATTGCAAATCATACAATTCAAATAAACTATGATCAAGATACCTCGAGTAATCATGCCCAGCAAATTATGAAAAATGAAGCAATCCCTTGTGTATAATTAATCCAATAGGCCACAAGAAAAAAGCAAATAAATCTTTAGACTAAAGAGCATATGGTCAAAAACCAACCTTTACCATAGTGTCCCGCATGAAATCATACTCAAATCGTTTCAACTGAAGTTGAAGCACAGGAGGGAAATCAATGAATAGGACACCCTTCCTAGCATCCTGAAAATGTCATATGTATATTATATAAAGCATCCTGATAACATATCTCAAATGAGCAAATGTGCAAAACTAGGTAAATATCAGTATATTACTGAAACAAACTATTATAATAGAGGAAAAAGAAGCAAACTAAAAAGAGATGTTTAAACCAATGCATTTCAGCAATTATTTCTTCAAATTTAAAAAAAAAAATGGCATATCAAAGAATTAGCTAGAATGTCCGAAATCATGAGATCAGTCTCCCAAATGCAAATAGATCAACTTGTTCAAAAGCTTATGAATTTGGAAACAAAGAATTAATCTTGGGTGCTTCTGGAATCAAGTTAAAATAAAACAAAAAATAGAACTCGTGTCACAAAAGTTCCTTACCTGTAACCCATGTTGTTCAGCATGATATTTATTATCACCCTCTAGTTGTTCCACCTCCACATATTTGTCAAAAGAAGCATAAACATCCCGACAGCCTTTAACATCAAGCTGAAGATCTACAATTATATGCAAAATTCCGTGAGGCCCACAAGCTGAATCTTGGTAATTTAGTTAGTGTAACCCAAATGTGTACCATAAAATGATTCCTTTCTTGTTGACTTATAATCCACATTGATGCATTCAATATAATTCATATGGTGCCCTTCAAATAACTGTTGTATTGTTCCCTCCACAACCGTTCCCTGGGCCAATAAAACAAGATCTGAATTTCTAATCCTTTATAATTTAGCAATCAACAATAAAATCTTAGTACCTTCATCTTATCCTCAAGCTTTTCACAAAGAACCCTATTGAGTTCTTGAACATCATGTTGCATGAAGGAATCATAAGTGTCCCAACCAAACGACTTAGTTAACTCTTTTGTTGCCACACTAGTGTCACTGTATTGCAGCTTATAGAACAAACTCTGCAAAGCAAGAGGAATGCTCCCAGATGGCATATCATTCTCAGTTGTCGGCATATGATACACAGCCTGCAAGTAGCATTTCCAAACAATGACTCGTGAATAATTTCAAAAGTTCAAGTCATGAAGATCAAATCCACTAACCTTTCTAAAATAAGGAATATGGTACAGTGTCTGAAGCAGAGAATTCATGTAGCAAGTAGCTCCTTGATTCTTAAGTCCAACATACCCAGTCTCCTTTTTGGAATCATGAGACCAGTAATCAATAACCCTGCGGACAGCGACATCAGCCTCAACTATGCATGTGTCATTAACAAGATAACCTCTACCAGGATCATATAATTCTCCGAGTGGCATGAAGGAAGTGAAACCCCAATCACCTTCACGTGCATGGAATTGGTGTTGAGTGTCTGGAAAAAGCAACAAAAAATTCCTTTGTCATTATCACAACTATGTAATGAACTTTACTACATATGAGCAATTAATTTTTGTCCCTCTCCGAAAAAGCAATAAATAATGGCTTTCTTTCTATTATGAAGCATTCATTAGAAAGTACATTTAGATTTGCTCTAAATGCTAGGGGTTTACTTGAGAATACCTAGACCCATCCAATTATTTAGCTGGCCCAAACTTCAAAGGCATGTAGAAAGCTACATATCATCACTTACTAATTAAAGAACATACCAAACATTTTCCATTTAAGACCCTTGAGTTTTGCAGGAAACAACTTGCATTGTGCAAAATATTTTCAGAGGAAAATTTTCAGGAAAGATGACTTATTCCGCTATTTAATTGACAATGAAACTCAATAGGAATAGAATTTTTCACTTTTGGACAATTTTTCTTCTTTTATTAATTTAAAATGGAATGGGCAAGAAAAGCACACCAATAAAAAAAATAAATTATGGTATTTACAAGTGGTTGTTGACTACTAGAAATTATCAGTCCACATTAGTGAACTAATGGGTATGTGCTTATGTGGTTCCAACCATCATAAAGTTCTTCCCTTTCATAAGTTAATGAAAATCTAAGAACTTTCTCTCAAAAAATATGAAACAGTTTTCCTAGAGAAAAGGTTAAGAGCTGGTTTGGTTCTGCAATGGCTATTAGATGTCAACGGCCAGCAGTGGCAGTCAACTGTCAGTGTTTAGTGGTTGCATTCAACTGCTAGAGGTCAGCGGTGACAATTAGCTACCAACACCCAGCGGTGACAATTGGTGAAGCATAATTAGTCTTAAAATGTTTGGTATTTTAACAATTGAACATTAATCATAATTTATAATTTAACTACTAGTAATATTTGTATAATGTTATTAATATAAAATATTACTAACTTCTTATTGATCATAATGCATATCATATTATAAAAAAATAATTAATTAAAAATAAAATTACCGAAGGAAACATAATTTGAATAAGAAAAACAATTTCATTTTTTAAGAAAAAACAGTCACCATAATAACTAAGCAAAAGCAGATGAAGAAAATATACAAATCACCATTAATCTCTGCCCAATCACCACCCTCACAAAATTAAAGCATTCCTCAACACATGACTGCCTCATGACCTACTAAAGTAAGATTAAGCATCTACTTTCAATTAAAGCCAATTCCCAGAAAGAAAGAAAAAAAGTAATGATTAACTTTGATTTGAAAAGAAAAACAAAGGTAATAAAACACACCTAATTCACAAGCTCCAACAATACTAATATAAGCTCCACTGAAAGGAAAAAAAATGACCTGCCCAAAGCGAAGGCTTGAAGAAAAAAAAATATAACTTACATGCACAAGCCTAACAAAGTTCACTAACAAATATAAACATTCAGGCAAAGTTTAATACAAGGATAATAACAAGGAGAAATACAAAGATAAGATAGGTCATTTCATGCTACCAGTAGCGAAACAATACCTTTCCGGATGGAGTATTTTTGATGAATTTGATTGACAACAGATAAACTAAACTGAGCATATCTACTCCACCCATATGGCAGAGTTGCTGAATCTGCAACATCTAGATACATCGACAAATGATCCACATTGTTCCCCTTTGGGAAAATCAGTATCCGCCTGCCCATGCAAATTCAAAAGTTCACCAAAAACACAACTGAATTAAGTGACCAATAAATGTATCATATTCAGCATTTCGAAAAATCAAAATACCATTTGTAGCCTCCAACAATAAAATTATCGGAATAGAGCTTCTTGGTATTGAGCCTTGTAAAGTTATCAATTGTCCATGTGAACCTTCCTGAAGGTGGATCATCCACTGATTGTGCATCCACAGCAGTTGCAGTTTCTGCAGGTGCTACTAAAAAATAAATCACACAATCAGAAAACCGACACATTAAACAAATGCTGAAAAACACTAACCAAAATAAACAGCATACAACAAGAAATATATACTATTCTACTTTGCATAGCCAAAGAAATCAAGGAACTCCAATATCCAAAACTCCAAATTTCATTTCCTCTAAATAGTTGCCTAATCAATAAAAGAGACAAAAAAAATCAAATCATATTACTAATATCAACAATTCTTAACTCCTAAAAAAGATTGAGGACAATGAGACATTCACACCCTAAGAAAACCCAAATTAAACTTAAGTACGAGTAGCAGGGTAACACTTGCAAAATATAAAACTAATTAGCATATAAGTGAAGATTTGCTAGAAGCAGAATTAGAACACATAAAGCAGTAATTAGTGGAACTCAATCAAAAGCATGCAATTAAGAAACAAACATACAAATAAAATGAAAAAAATTCATGAACTCCAATCTCTTACATCGTCAAACGGTATTGTTAGAGAAAATGAACTGTAGAATGTACCTTCCATAGGCTGAGGACCATCTGCAAAGTCAGTGTGCGGGACCAGCATCTCATCTTCTTCTTGCTGCTGAAAATTCCAAAGTCAAAAAAAAATGAAAAGAAAAAGAAAAAAAGCAGAAAACACAGAATCAATTTGAGAGCTTGGATCTGCTGATCGAAACCCTAAGAGCTAATCATAGACGTCCAAAAATGGGGAATTTATAAGGACAAAATAAATAAATATCGAAATAGTAGAAGCTAAACATTCCGAAATCAAAATTGAATTCAATTGTATTGAAGTAGAAGATGGGAAGAGAAATGGGAGGTGGTAAGCGACAGCGAGTGTGATCAGAGACAGGGCTAATGGTGATTACATCTAATGGCGGAGGAGTCATCAGAGTCATGGGTGACAACAGTAGCAGGCCGATCGAGAAATCAGAGAAAGCTGCAGAGTATAAATTAGAGAGAGAGAGAGAGAGCTCTTCAACGAATGCCAATGGATGGAGAAAAAGGGAGGGCTTTTCGTCCGAGAGAGGGGGCAGCTTTGGTATTTTGCGCAAGCGTTGGAAAAGACTACCAGAGGTCAGACTCAGAAGTGGAAGATAAATAATTCATGTCGTTCTTACATTCCATTTTGCAGTCCTGCAATCGTTTTGAGAGGATTCGCAGTCGTTTCCGTTTTATGTAGTCGTTTGATTATCAATGAAAATAATTAGGTTGTTCAAATTTAACAATATATATATATATATATATGAATTTAGATAAAATTAATGACATTGTTGAATAATATAAAATTTATGAGCTTTGCAAAAAAAAAAAATTAATCTAATGAAATTTATGAAAATGGAAGATTTTGAAAATTGGTAGTCAAACATTATTTTTTATATTTATTTTCTAAAATAATATTTTTAAAATTGTTGGTGTGGGATAAAAACAATTGTTTCATATATTTAAACATTATGGATGAATGTGAAAAGTTTTAAGAAATTATACTATTAAATCAAATATAGATGAATGATTGAAGTTATTAAGTTTTAAATATTCATGAAATGGTACATGTCTAACTAATAACTAGACGTATCTCTAACAATACTCTATATCTCACTTCTTATTATATTATAAAAAATTCAATATATATTTTAGTTTGTCTTAAAAATTATGTGCACTCTAATAATATTTTTTATCTCACTCCCTATTTTTAATATTTATTAATAAAACTATATATAAAAAAAATAAAGAGAAATAATAAGAGACAAAAAAGAAGAAAAGAGAAAGAAAATAACAAAAAAAAGAAAGAGAAATAATAAAATATTACTTAAAAGTTCATAGTGACTCTTAGGGTATTCTCAACAGTCTTTCTATTTTCATCCTTATCTGAATTTAGAGAGTTTTATATTTTCTAACAGTCTTTTTATCTTCCTCTTTACTTATCTCACTCTCTAAAATTTACATTCTCTTTCCTCATTTTAAGAGTCACTAGAAGCTTTTAAATAATATTTTATTATTTCTCTCTTTTTTTTATCTCTTACTCTCTCTCTCTCCCTCTCTTCATTTTTTTTCTAAATAGCTTTATTTATAAAAATTTAAAATAGGGAGTGGATAAGGAGTATTGTTGAAGTGCATACAATTTTCAAGACAAATTAAAATAGAAAATGAATTTTTTATAATATAATAGAGAGTGAGATATAGAATATTGTTAAGGATACTCTTAAATATGAGGAGGAAGAATATAAAATTTAGAAAGTGAAATAGATAAGGAGGAAGATACGAAAACTATTGGAAGACATGAAACTCTCTAAATTTAGGTAAATAAGAAGACTACTAAGAATATCTCACTTCCTATTATATTATAAAAAAATCACTCTATTTTAGTTTGTCTTGAAAATTGTGTGCACTCCAATAATATTATTTATCTTACTCCCTATTTTAATTTTTTTATTAATAAAACTATATAGAAAAAATAAAGAAAGAAAGAGTAAGAACAAAAAAGATAAAAAAAAAGAGAAAAGAACAAAAAAAATGAAAGAGAAATAATAAAATATTACTTAGGACTTCCAAGTAACTCTTAAATCTGATGAAAGAAAATGTAAATTTTAAGGAGTGAAACGAGTAAAGAGGAAGATAGGAAGGTTGTTAAAAGGCATAAAACTCCATACTTTTAGGTGACTGAAATAAGGAGGCTGTTGGAGATGCACTAACAATATGTAAATAGCTAAATCACGCAGCCTAAAATAGTTAAACATATTTTATTAGCAGTTGGCCTATAAAGTTACAAATCTTTTTTTCTTTGTCATTTATTTCCGAAGTGTGATTGAAAAGTTAGCATGTCAAGCTAACACCTTGAGCTTACACCTTCCAAATCTCTCAAGTATTTTACCAATATAGATTTTACCTAGGGATGTTATAAATCTTCACCATATGAAACTCTATATCCTAATTAATATTTGTCTCACCATCGTGCAAGGATGCATGCAAAGTGATTTTTATACTAAATTATAATGGTTCATGTCTAACTATCACGTAATTTAATACAAATGGTCAAACTATGCACTCTAAAATAGTTAACCTAAGTTATTAGGATAAATTTTGCCAATTGTAACTTAATTATATAAATTGTAATAACTCGGTACCTTAAAAATTATTTGTAATACAAAAATACTCCAATTATGTAAATTATAACAATTCAGTATTTGAAAAATTATTTGTAATACAAAGGTATTTCAATTTTTATTTTGTAACACAAAAATACATCAACTTTTATTTTGTAACTAAATAGTATTCTGTTTTTAACTGTTAGTCTCTCTAACATAAATGTAATATGAAATATCTACATCAAATAAATTTTAATAAAAATAAAATTAGTTATAATATTCATTTTAGATAAATTTCAATTTTACTGACTGAGTATTATAACTAATTTTATTTTTATTAAAATTTATCTAGATATTTCATGTTGTACTTCTATTAGAGAGACTAAGGACGTATTTAGGAATGTTGAGTGTTCCAAAAGCAGATTTTGAAGTTTTTTATTTAATTGACTAATTTTCTTAATTTTTTAAGAATTTTTTTTTTCAAATATGCTTCTGGAAAAAATATTTATTTATCTGTACTACCAAAAATAGTTTTCAAAATTCAAAAAAATTAAAAATACAAAATTTTTTTCTTAAAAGCTTTTTTTTCCAAATACAATATTAAATGAGCCATAATACATGAAAACATAAGTATTATTTAGTTACAAAATAAAAGTTGAAATACTTTTTGTTATAAATAATTTTTGAGGTATTGAATTGTTACAATTTACATAATTAAGATACCTTTGTGTTACAAATAATTTTTGAGGTACTGAATTGTTACAATTTATATAATTGGTGTACCTTTTTATTACAAATAATATTTGGAGTACCGAGTTATTACAATTTATATAATTGAGATACCGTCGGCGAAATTCACTCAAATTATTACTAGTAGTTGGTGAATAATTGTTTTTTTCCCTTTTTCATTTCCTTTCGATATGAAATTGAAAAGCTAACATGTCATGCTAACATCTCTCCAAGTTGAAGTTCTTACATTTGGTCAAAATCTATCTCGTATTTTGTCAATATGGGATTTACCTATGAATATTTCAATCAAAATCTAAAAAGAGATAGATTTTTGTCAAGTTGTTAAATTTGGCAACCATTTCACTATTTGGTTCTAGGCTCTAAAGAATATAATTTACCCATATAAATCAACTTTGAAGTCACTACTCAAATTATCTTGACTAGTTCAAGTAAAATGGTTGAATATGATTTTTCAAAATTAAAACTCAATCCTTTGTATTCAAAAATAATTTATCATTACATTGAATTGTATATAAAAATAAAGAATTTAGTATGAATTATTCTATCAATCAATTACATAAAAACATAATTATCAAAATAAATAAACTGATAATAGAGACTTAGAGCAAATAAGTCGTACTTTACTATTCAACATTGTTGTAATTTATAGAGTACATAGAGTTTTAAATTACTTTAAAGTGGTTACAAAGGTGAACAATATTGTTTGGTTTATAAAAGATTATCTCTATCTATATTTGAACATTTGAAAATTGATTGTAGCTTATCTGTTCATCTACACGCCCTTGTTACAACTCGTGATGGTTGGGAAGTTGATACATGCATGTAGTGACCTTACGTTCGTACTGATTGTGGAGTCCAATATCTATCATGACCTCATGTGAAGGTCTCATGTGTGTGACCTCTTATCACCCTCCCTCAAGCTTTACAGTTTCAAGTTAGGAGAATATTTTAAGCTTGTTTCTTACGAGCATGAACCACTATTTGGATATTGCCTTTGTTAAGACATCTGCAATTTGATCTTTCGAAGAAATATAATGAACCTCCAAAGTGCCATTGCTGACTTTGTCACGAACAAAGTGAAAATCTATTTCTGAATGCTTCGAATAAGAGTGGAAAATGGGATTCACTATTAGGTTTGTTGTTGAGACATTATCACACCATATGATTGATTATGATGGGTGGACAAAACTAAATTTCGTTGATGAGAGATTAGAGCCACAAAACTTCAAAGCTGATAGTAGCAAGGGCTATATATTTAGCTTGTGTGGATGATCTTACAACCGTCGTGTGTTTTTTAGACTCCCAAGAAATCATATTATTGCCAACTTAAATACCAAAACATATGGTACACTTTTAGTCATCCAAGTCTATGCCCCAGTTTGCATCTGCATATGCAATGACTACAAAATTTGTAGAAGGTCAAATGAGCAAGCTATGAGTGGACGTTGCCTTTAAGTACCTCAACATGCATTTAACAACAACCCAATGATCAACCTTTGGATTGTACATAAATTGGCATACCCTATTAACTGAAAATGAGATGTCAGGTCAAGTAATGGCTAGTATTGCAAATAGCCAAAAATGTTGCGATATAGTATTGGATCATCAAATATTTCTCCCATGTAGTTTGACAAGCGTGTGGTTGTACAAGCTAGTGTTGCCATGGAATTTGCATTATCCATTTTGGCTTTGACTAACAAGTCTATGATATACTTGCCTTGATTTAAGAAAACATCTTCATATGTCTAACTTGCCCCTAGGCCAGGGAAGTAATTTAACTTGTCAAGGTCCTTTAATGTAAATCATTTTTATAGCATCTTGATTACTGAATTAAGAAAGGCATCATTATCTCCTATAAGCAACAAGTCATCAACTTAAAACATATGAAATGCAATAAATTTCCTATCACGATAATAGTATTATAACATCCTCTTATACAGCAAATTAATTACTACTATACAAGAGTGTGCTACTCAAACTATGTCAAGATAAACCTTTAAAGTTGTGTCTGGATTAAAACTTTGTACATATTATTTGTTTTGAACTATCTCATCATGCAACATAATAAACTCATATGTCATCATGCTTAAATCCAAGAGACTGAAATCATAACAAAATTTAAAATCTATACTAGGGCCAAACATGCCCAAATTAAACCTTATTATGCAATCTAAACTTTAAGGAAATTAAAACCATAGAAATTCTTTATTACATATCCAAAACTACCCCATAATGGGTAACAAATAAGGAATATAAAATAATAAATGCATAAAGATGGACCCAAAGGTCACAAGATATCTGCTTTGATAATACTCCGGGCTCTTCATGTATCAACCTTTTCTACAACTCCAAACCTGCATGTAGGAAATATACATACTAAGCTGAAAGCTTAGTGGTGCATATACACAGTATAATTCTAACATACATTCATGGCATCATAAGTACATGCCACCTTACAACATTCATGTGTTAATACTTATATGCTTTTATATTTCTTTATACATGTACATATGGTTGTACTATATGGTAAACAATTATACCTTAGTATATAGGCATACTTGGTAGCTGAAACATCTGTGACTTACAAGACTATGAGATATAATCATTATGTATATAACTATGTCAAACTTTTAGGTTGTTGTACATAAGTCACAATATCTTTAATTTCATCACCCAATACTCTATATTTTGACTCTTGGATACGGGTTATGAATAGGAGAGCTCCCTGGAGCTTCAGCCACCTTATTCATAAACTGAGCTAAAGTCAAGTGCACTCTCCCTAGAGCTTCAGCCAATTTGACACTAATAACTACACTAGCAATAAGGATCAAGTGCACTCCCTAGGTTCTTCAACCAACTTGTCTAAATAAGATTGTACTGATATAATAATTGTGGTACCAAAGACTCTAAATGGCATGTCATCCATCCTATAGGTAGTCCTAGTACGAGTTACTGGATATTTATAATCTGCTTCATAAATAATCATTTGTTATCTTACTTCCTATTCCATGTGTATACAACATATAACTGGGTATGAGTCATATACATTTTTGCATCTCATGGTTCTCCCATGTCCATACCGTTAAATCAATGATATTAACATGTTATTTGTGCTTATTTAGCATAATAAGGTGAGTATACAAGCATAGCATGGAAAATAGAAGCATTTAAAGACACATTTTAACTTATTTCTGCAGTCATAGGTGTGACTCTTAGTAGTCACGGTCGTGATTGGTGTTATGGTTGTGAACTTGGTTATGGATGCTTATGTTTCATTCTAGGACTTGAGTTATGGGCGTGACTATAAGTTTTCAGAACGAAAATCATTTTAACACAACATATTCAACCCAATTTCACATACAAGGTTTCTATAGTGGTCTAGGTGCCACCCAACCTAGCAACACTTCACTTTATCATGCTACAACATGTCTTCCATCATTAAAACACAATCAACATATGGCATTCTAAATTTAATAGCATAAAGGTCATTAACCTAATAGTTCTTTTCCCTATTAACATGCTCTTATCACTTTATATTCTCAACTCATGCCAACTACCAATCTTTCACACATAATCATATACTTCAATTCGTAAAACATAAAGCAATAACCATGACATGCCATTAAGCCATTACCTTTCTTATATGCCATTAAAGATAGTTCTCATCTATATCATAATGTCATACTCTTATGTCATTTAGAAGATTATCAATTCATTTGTTTACCCTATATCATTTGTCACAAAGCCTTATACTTTACTTCAAACTTGGCATCATGATTCATTCTAAAGACATAGCACATACACATTATGAACAATCCTTTAAATTCATTCATTTTAAATATGAAACATTAGCACATGCAACATAAACTCAAAATTAAAGTGCGTACATATATAGACCTAATATGGAGCTTTAAAACCGTCCCTAACATGCTCTTTCACGCGTCGGTGGAATCACCATCATTACCTTCCTCACCTAGCATGAATTTAACAATATAATACATCATTAATACATGCCTAAAGTAAGATTCTATAAAGATTAATCAAAGCCCTAAATCTGTTATTTATGGAACCCTAGGTAGAACCCTTAACTCATGTTCTAATCTCTTAATTCGTAAAGGGAGATGCTTAAAAGTTTAAAACTTATCAATTCTTACTTGGAATGATTGAAATCATAATGGAAAATTTGAGGGTTTCGGCCTCCCCTTAGCTGCCTACTTTGAACTTTCACTACTAAGCTTAAATCCTTGATTTTCTTATTAAATCTTTGTTTAGGCTTGGTGTTTATGTTTCTAACTCAATGAATCAAAGGAAAAATAGTAGAGAATTGACCGCGAGTGGTCTCTAGTGTCTGGAGAATGGGACTAGGGTTTAAGGTGTTATTTTCTCCATTATTATATTGAAAAACTCGACTTTTATATAGCTGTAAAGGGTATCATGCCCATGACTCCAATCATGGTTGTGACACTTATCGATGAGGCTAAAATGTCTCACCACGATGGTCACGTCAGTGATACCATGAGTCGCAATTGTGACCCTCTCACAAGTCACTTAAATCATCATTTTTCATCCATATCATAGTCTAAAACCTTGGTCACTTAAAGGACATTTATATAAACATATTTTTATGATATTCTAGGCCCTATTTAGTGGGCATTACAAGCACAATGATATATCTATTTTGGATCCCTGAAAACCAATCTTTATTAGAGATTTTGTTAAGTGATAGAACCAAGTCCTTGAGGCTTGTTTGAGGCTGTGTAGTGACCGCATCAAAAGACATACGTGGTCTAGGTTATTTGGATCAATAAAACCTTAAGTTTATTGCATAAAGACTTGTTCAGTTAAATGACCATGCAAAAAGGCATTTGAGATATCAAGTTGACGAATAGTCCATTTAAAGGATACTGCAATAAAAAGTAGAAGTTAGATAACAGCTGGTTTAATGACCAGACTTAAAGTATATGAGTAATCGATGCCCGGTCGTTGATGATAACCCAAAGCCACAAGTCTAGCTTTATACCATTGTATGGTCCCATCTGAATTTCTTTTGATAAGGTACACCCTTTTGCAATCGATGACATTTGTTATTTATGATTGTTGTACTGGTTCTCATGTCCTATTAGCGAGTAAGGCATCAATTTTTTCACACATAGCATGCCTTCATTTTTCACGTTTCACTGCTTGCGTGAAACAAGTAAGCAATGTTGTGAAAACTAGCCCAGTCGGTTCAACCGATGTAGCTAAGAACTAGATCTCAAACCCTACGATTTTCAACAATAAACCCGAAGGGAAAATAGCCTAGACTCAAAACTAGCCTCCTCGTTGAATTAATTGAAAACTGGTCAACCCAGACTGCGTTGGATGGTTTTCCCAAGTTGTAGTAATTTTGCAATTGCCTTTTCATTACCTTTTTTTTTTATAGAAGTCGACTCATTCTTAACAAAAGCAATGTGGGATTAAAAATGATATCCTTTTAGCTCACAAAGTAAATTTAACAAAAATTAACTTACTCTTTAAAGAATTTTATACTAAGAGAATCAATAACATTGTTTAGAAAAATGGAAAAAGACAAAATCCACCTAGAGCTCACTATCTACCATAAACTGCATAGTATTTTGAGCCCTTTAAATCATGAGGTCGAACAAGTGAAACAAGTAGCTCCAGTGGGTAAAAAAATGAATAATTTTTTAAGAGCGGAACTTTGAAATTGTTTAAAAAAAATAAAAATAAAGAGAAAAAATCAATTTTATTATTAATTTAAATAATAAATAAAATTTACATATGTGAGTTATGAAAATTAGTATGTTGAACATATTATGAAGAAATGTGTTTAGCATATATATTTTTTATATTTTATTGTATATGAACATGTAAAATTTTATATTTAAATAAAATTCCATTATTGGCTAGTTCAACCCCGATTAAACCTTTAACCCTTAATCATTTGCCTTTCCAATTTATTAATTGAGCCAGTTTTTACAATATTGCAAGTAGGTTCAATTTTTGTTGTGCGAGTAGTAAGAACTTTAGGTTTAGAATGGCCTGTTTTGGAGTGAGTTAACATTGGGTCAGTGTTTTAGTTGGATGTCAGGGTTGATTGTTGCACTATAGTACATTTTGGTATAGCTCAATGGGATTGGTAACTGAGATATGTTATGAATTTTTAACTGGTGAAGTAGGAAGGTTGTGAGGTTGTAAGACTTTGATCAATACTCTCAATAACATGATTGTTCAGTGGACAAAGTGGAGATGGTGTGGATGCAGGACTAATTGAAACTGGGGCAAGACGAATTGATGAATTGGAGGACTGTTGACCACTAGATTGATTGGAACCATCCATAGCAAATGGAAATACATGTTCATAAAAATACACATGATATGAATAAAAGAATTTTTGAGAATTGAGAATGTACATTAAAGCATTTATATCCCTTATATAGTTTGTTATATTATTAAAACACATAAGTTATGGAACGAGGGGTCAATTTATTTAAGGCATAGGGATACAACCAAGGATAACAAAGACAACCAAAAAACTCTTAGAAAGTTATATTCAACTTCATTTTGAATAAAATTTCAAATAGAGATTCATTGTGTAATCTTGGAGTGGATAATCTATTAATGACATAAATAGCTATTTCAAAAGCGTGATCCCAAATTTTATAGGAACAGAAGCATGTTTTAAAAAGGTTAAACTAGTTTCAACCATATGTCTACTCAGTATAACCATTTTGCTCAGGGGTGTGTGGGCATGAACTCCGTTGGAAAATACCATTTTCAAATAAATACTAAAGACATAGCTTGAAATTCACCCTTTAGTTTGCTTGAAAGCTTTTAATAGACTGTCCAAAAAAATTTTTAACAACCTTTCTAAATTTAATGAAGCATTCGAGCACCTTAGATTTAAAAGAATCCAACAATATTTACTATAGTGATCATAAAATAAAACATAGTAAAATGCAACATTCATTGAAACAACTGGGGAGAGTCCCCAAAGATTAGAAAAATTGAGATCTAATGGTCTTTTAGGTCAAAAATTGGAAAGAGAAAAGGTTGTTTTGTTATTTTACTGATATCGTAGGCATGATAAACCTATGGAGTGTTAGAGATGTGCCCAAAAGGCAATCGCCTTAAGCACTTAGTGTACACATTCATAAAGGCATTCTTTCATTATATTAGTATTCATTTGCATATGAATTGATATAGATCTTAAACTGATTAATGAAAGTCCATGATA
>CATIWF010002223.1:0-27931 GCA_949630135.1 Balakata baccata | reverse complement strand
AATGAATTTATTACAGTTTAAGCATAAATAAAGTATACAACTTTATTTATCAATTGTGAAACACAATTATTTAATCATAAAATAACTTGTATTTATATCTTCTGTGATTATCTATAAAAATCACATAAATACATATGATATAATTAAAAGGACATTTATTTAAAATTCTCATGAAAATTATATATATATATATATATACCTCAATAGTTTTATCATCAAAAAATAAAAATGTAATAAATCCATAATATGCTTTGAAGAGCATATAATCCCAATAAATTTGTGTCACATTAGTGGAAATAAATGAGCATAATAAATCTTTATATGCGTATGACTCGTTGATTAATTCAAATGTGGAATTCCAACGAGTTGGGATATCTTGTGGAAAGTTTTTCGGTCTTTTGCCATTTTCACGACAAAATCGAATCCATAATTTCATAATTTGGAGATATCCATACAAATAAATAATTACTTGTTTTATTGGTTCAATTGTATCACCCAATATTTTTAAATCATATTGCACACACAAATTTAAAGCATGACATACACATCTAATATGAAAAAAATTTTCTACCAATATAAAGTTGACATAGAAATTGAATCTTTCTAATAGAAAAGGTGTTAATCACCGCATTATTAAAACCGATTGAAAAAATTTTATTAACTAAACTGTATTCTTCCAAAATATTTTTTATCATTTTATAAATATTATCTTTTGTATGTCTATCATCAAATACTCTAAAAGCAAGTAATCTTTTATTGACGATCCAATCATCACCAATCCAATGACATGTTATATCCATATATAAATATATGAGTCAATGATCACTCCAAATATCACTACAAATTGCAATATGTTCATTCAAAGAAGAAAATTTTTTGTATAATTCTTTTTTATTTTCATTATACAATTTAAATAGAGCACGTTTAAGAATGTTCTTTACAATACGTTTAGCACTGGATTTTAAAAGCAATTTGACAAAAATTATTAAAACTGACTTTTTCACCAAAACTAAAAGATAAATTTTCAATACTTATCATTTTTGTCATTTCTTATTTATATGTTTCATCCTTATATTGAAATAATGAAGAGTTAGAAGACGAATTTGCAAAACCTGGAGATTTGGATTTGTTTATTCGCGATGCCAAATTTAATCACATGTTTATTTTCTAAATGCCTTTTGAAAGTGCCATACCCATCTCCTTATTTAAATTGGTGAGTTTGGCCACAATAGTTACATAAAACTTGTAATTGACCATCATTTAGTCGTTTTTTCTTGAAATGAATTTGAAAAATATCGGAGGAACGAAGTTTTGATCTGGCCCTTAACCGACATTTGTTAGAATATTATCCGTCATTCTTTGGTTTTGTTCAGTGCTATGTTCAGAAGCCAATTTATTTGCCATCTCCTCCTCATCTTCCACATTAACAAAATTATCATAATTTTCTATATCCACAAAAAGATTGTTGGAATTAAAATGGCTTCTTCCACTATTGTTTGCCATTTTTTAGAATAAAGAGAAAAATTTGAGAATTATAGAGTTTAAAAAAATTAGAATATAATTAGAGAAACTAGAGAGAATTTACGAGAGAAAAAAATATTTTGTGTAGTTGAGAGAATTTGAATTAAGGTATTTATAGAAAGAATTTGAGGAAGTATGTATATAAAATTGAGAGAAAATTTGATAAAATGAAGTTGAAATGAATTAAGGATTTATAAAAAAAGTTTTGACTAGTTAAAAAGATAAAAATATCCTTAAATTATATATGTTATTTTTTAGTTGTAATGACATTTTTATCTTTTATTATATTTATTTTTTAAAATATTTATATTATAAATTAATTTAAAAAAATAAAAAAGAGTCAAATGATTGTTGTTGGGAGAGGCTAGCGTCAGAATGGTTATTGACCGTTCTGATGTGGTCCCACATGCCTACCCAATTTTTTTTAAAAAAATTTTAGTTCCAATTCGGAACCAAAACTGGCTGGTTCCGAATCGAAATCGGCAGTTCCGGATATAGAATCAGTTGAACTGGCTTGGAACCAGTCCCTCAACGGTTCTAGTCTAGTTCCAGCATAGGATCATTGACCACCGGTCCGGTCCGATTCTAAACCGGAATGGCCACCTTTACCTGAGGGGAATGTTTAAAAGAATCTGCACATTGGGAGTTTTAAAGGGAAGACGAAAGACTTAAAACTGGGGGTACAACTAACTTTAGATTAATTTAACTAATTTTTTGAAGCAATGATTTCTCAAGTCCTAGTGAAATGTTGAAATAAGATGTTTAGGTATCAACCCGATTTCATTCTAATTAATTTACATCGCAAATTAAATGCTAATCTAAAAAGGTATTTTTTTTTCTTCTTTATTTATGGATCACATAATTTAATATGAAATGTGCAGATATCCTTTTTTCTTTATTAGACTAAAATCTGTGTGTATCAAGTACATGAAAATTTTGAATATGCAATAGGAAACAATTTGTTTCGTGTAATTTATCTTTTTCAGTGAACTGCAATTAATCAAAACTCATGTAGGTCTTCATGTTTCCATAGTCTTTAGTCTTTATCATCATCATCTATCAATATTAAAGATTAGTTCTTTTGATATTTTCGAATGAGTACTGCAACCAACATCTCTTTTTTTTTTTGGATGAGTACTGCAATCAACTTTCCAAAGAACGTGGTGTGTCTGTCCTTTGCTATAAATATTGATCCGAGGAATAACATTAATGGTCTACAGCCACTTTGGGTGGATTATGTTCACCTGTACGTTAGCAAGATGAAATTGCCAGTGATCAATGAATTACCATGAGAGGGATGAATATATATTATTAAAAATTTTGCCAGTTGTACCTGCGGGAAAGTGTACGAAATAAATATGGATTTTAGTGGTGAGATAGAGAAATTGCATTGGTCTACCTGCTCCAATTATTTATACTCCACTACTATTGCTTAAAAAAGGACTTTCTTTTGTTTTTTAATTTATTAATTTTCCGTACCAATTTCAGACTATTTAAATTGCATGAATTGGGATAAATTTCACATACGGTCATCTAATTATATAACTTCTAATAATTCGGTACTTAAAAGATTATTTGTAACACAAAAATACCTCAATTATTTAACTCGTAATAACTTGGTACTTGAAATATTATTTGTAACACAAAAATACCCCAATTATGTAAATTGTAATAATTCAGTATTTTAAAAATTATTTGTAACACAAAAATATGTCAATTTTTATTTTGTAACTAAATAGTACTTATGTCTTCAATTATGAAAGTTTACTTAGCATTGTATTTGGAAAAAAAGTTTTTCGGAAAAAAAATTTGTATTTTTAATTTTTTTGAATTTTGAAAAGTATTTTTGGTGAATACAGATAAATAAATATTTTTTCCAGAAGTATATTTAAAAAAAATAATTCATAAAAATTAAAAAAATTAGTCAATTAAATAAAAAAAACTCAAAACTTGCTTTTGGAGCACTTAACAGCACTCTAAAATACTCCTTCGTATCTTTAACAGAAATATAATATGAAATGTCCAGATAAATTTTAATAAAAATAAAATTAGTTGTAATACACAATCAGTAAAATTGAAATTTATTTGATGTAAATATTACATTTAATTTTATTTTATTAAAATTTATTTGATGTAAATATTTTATATCACACTTATGTTAAGGAGACTAACATTTAAATACAAAATAAAAGTTGATGTACTTTTGTATTACAAAATAAAAATTAAAATACTTTTGTGTTTCAAATAATTTTTTAGGTATCGAGTTGTTACGAGTTAGATAATTGAGGTACCTTTATGTTACAAATAATCTTTTAAGTACCGAGTTGTTACGAATTATATAATTGGAAGAACGTTGGTGAAATTCACCCCATAAATCTGTAATATATGTATGATATATATTTTTAAACTCTTTATTCTATATGATAAAACGAGGAGCTCAAGGTCAGGCAAGGCAGTCTAGGAAGCTATAGAATAGTTGCCTCATAATCAGGGGTTAAATATGATTTTACATTTATAGACAACTTTACAGATTTGTTTATAGAAAAAAAATGTGCTAAATGTCTTAGATAATTTCTTTTCATTTCCCTAAGATCCTGGAGAAATTCCTTATCTCTCGGCTCGGAAGGGCACCAACTGTCGTGTTATCATATAGGATAGCTGAGATAAAAGCTATATTATTATGCGTCGAGCCTTTTAGAATTAGGATGCATAATCAAGTCCTGATTCGGTATATGTAGTTGATGAATTTAGGCTAATAATGTTATTGCAATTCAAAAATTAAGGTGGAAATCGTTAGGATTAATTTTTAAATTGTAGTTGGACTTGAATTTGAATAAATCTTAGACTTGGATTAGAAAAAGACTTAAGACTTGGATTAGGAAAAATATTCATAATTAGATAAGTATTTCTATTCTTGCTTGACAAGTGTAGGAGCCTATAAATATAGGCAAGATCAAAGAATTTAAAGCAATGAAGCCAAGAAAACAAATATAAGAGCAATTTGGGATTGCAAATTTGAATTTTTGTTTGAATATTCTTGGTTTCGGAAAACACTTTTGGAAGTTTTGAAAATTTTTTCTAGAGGTTTTAGAGAGTTGATAGTTATTCTTCCAAATTTATATGAAAAGAGAAATATAATAAATTGTGGATTTGAATTTGATCAATTCAAGGGAGATACAATTCAATTGTATTATAATAATTTTTTATTTTCTCATATAGTGAAAAATAAGTTACTTTCTGTGGATATAGGCAATCAAAATCGAACCATGTAAATTTTATCTTTTTCTTATTTTTTAGCTTAAATTTTTTATTTTAATGTGTTTATTGATTGTTTTTATCTACAGTGCATATACCTGGGAGTAATAGAAAGAAAAAATCTCTCTTGTACTGATTAGTTTTCCCCCTATGGCCTTCATGGGCCCTGAAAACGTGACTTCATATGCTTGTGGGGGTCTACTCATTTGCCTTAAATTCTGCCTATATTTACTTATCATATTGATCTTTCATTAAAGAAAAAATAGATTACTGAATATACAATAATGAGCTGAAGATAATTTATACTTTTTTTTTAATAATAAAAAAGATCACTACCACGCTGGAAGATTTGAAATTTGGATAATATATATTTTTCAAACAAAAAAAAACACAAAAAAATTCGTACTCCCTCTAGTCTACTCTATCCTAAGTATCGTTGAATAAAATAGAATTTTTACTACTTAGAAGTGACATTTTTAGATTACTAATAAAAATAAATTATTTTTTTTCAATTTTATTTATAACATGGTTTTGGAATAAATTTTCTACTATTAATTAATTCATTACTTTTAGTATTTTTAAATGAGTGTAATATATTCATTTTATACTTATAATTAATACATATTAAATAGCATTATTAATCTTTATGGCATTACCTTAAAGAGTCGTGCTAGGGAGGGGGGACATCTTGTAATAGGGGGAAGAATATTGTAATGAAAAGGCGAAATAGTTTTTTCAAAATTAATTTTATTTTTGTAATTTCAAGGAAAGTAATTGATGAAACATATTCATGTTTCCTCTTGCTAGGCTTTAACATGCCCCTTAAGTTCTTTAGGAGGAAGTGACTAGTTGCTTAGATCAGATGCTTGACGGATTCGTTCGCCTTGTGAGTTGCCCCCCTACCCACACGAATGTTATATAGTGGCTTGAGCATATTTGTAATGTTCATCGAATATTAATGAAATACTAGCCCGATTTCTACTCATGCTGTGTCTTTCTTTATGTGGTTGTGCATTTTTAATGTGATGCCATGTTTATATAATCGCTTGTTGTATTTATGTGTTATCTTGATTACGCCATCATATCGTGCTTGCAAATACTATTGGTTATTTGGTCGTTAGCCCAAATCTAACCCATGTCCCATCTTATATGCAGAATTAATGGAATAACCCTTGGCTGGCTTACTTGAATGTGACCCAAGTGAGTGCCACACGGTCCCAAGTGTGGGCCTGTGACATTTGGTATCAGAGTGGAGGTGATCCGACTCCTGAAAAAGAAAAAAAAAATAGAAGGAAAAAACTTCCATAAGTTGAATTGAGGCACTCAAAAAAAGAATGTACTCCCTTGAAAGGGACAAACCTAGTAAGGCCTTAATAGGTGATATTGAGGCACTCAAAGAAAGAATGTAGTCCTTGAGAGGGACAGGCCTAGTGTGGCCCAAATGGGTGATCGAGCAGTGGACCTCGAGCTCATTTTTCAACGAATTAAAGCCCTTAAAAGGGAAAATGAGACTTTAAAAGCAGTAGTGGCCGATGCAAACTCGATTGTGGCTGCGGTAGCCAAATCTAAAGCTTGGAAAGCCGTGGTGGCTAACCAAGATTTCCTTTTAGCTGTAGTGGCCAATTCAAAATTGTTTGAGGCATTGATGGCCGAGTCAGATGTAGTCCATGAACTAATTCATAATAATTCCAACCAAGGTATGGATTTTGTTTATGGTAATGGTGTAGGGTAGGTGATAACAGATCGGGGAACCTAGAAGAGATGGTGAGACAACTTGCTAGTTCCCATAAGATTCTCAAAGAGGGAGTTGAGTCCCTATCCAATGAAGCCAAAGAAGCTTTCACCTCCGTTCATGATGAATTGGAGGAGACTAGGACTAAGGTGAGCGTGTTGATGAAAGCAGTCGAGAATGTTGGCACTAATTCACCTGAATATGGTAATATAAAGATCCTTGAGCCTAAGACTTACGACGGCATCCAAGACTCAAGGGAAGTGGATAATTTTCTATTTGATCTTGATTCCTATTTGGAAGCCATCAAGATTAGCTTGGAGGAGAACAAGATAAGAGTGGCTTCAATGTATCTAGCTACAGATGCCAAACTTTGGTGGCAGAGCCGAGTGGAGGAAATGAAAAGTGGTAGGAAGGCAATCTCCTCTTGAGAAGAATTCAAGAAGGAACTCAGAATGCAGTTTTGCCCCAAGAATGTTGTATATACTGCTTGTTGCAAGCTTAGTGATTTGCAACAAATAGGTTCCATATGAGAATATGTGAGAAGCTTCCAAGCCCTCATCTTGGACATATAAGATATGTCAGATGCCGATAAATTATTCAATTTTATAAAGGGGTTGGAGCCTTAGTCAAAGAATGAATTATACTGATGAGGGATTAAAGACCACCATACGGCTATTACTGTTGCTGAAAACCTTGATGACTGCTCAGGAAACAACTCTAAGAGAAAATTCACATTTGCTCCAAGTGTAGACAATCATTAGAACAAATAGAGTAGGACCTTTGTCGGGGGAAGGGAACAGACCAATCTATTTCTTGGAGGAAGTGAGAGGCAAAATTGGAGTCCAACTTCTGACAAGAACTTTAATAGCAAACTAGTATTCGAAGAAAAGGGCCTCTCCCTCTGGACTATGGCTCATAGTTTCCAAAGTACGAAGAATTAAGAGGCTGGAATGCAAAGTGGTGCTACAAAGCTCATCTCTTGGTTTCTTTGCAAGGGACCTTATAGAGTTACTGAATGTCCGCATAGAGGAGCCTTGAGTGCTCTACATTCACTTCAGAAAAGAAAACAATTAAATAAGCTTATGGAGACAGGAATTATTCGTTCTTCAATGGCTCTTTTTGGGGCTCCTGTGCAAAAACGGTCCCTTAAAAGAAGATATACAACATTTTGTCAATTCTTACTAGAAGAACTGGCCATCTTTACTTGAGGTGGCCCAATTTTGTTTCAATTGTCAAAAATATTCAATTACTAACAAAAAGTCCTTTTGAGATTATTACAAGTCAACAACCTCTAGTGCCTTACCCTCTTGATGTACCTTACAAAGGCCTTCTCTTTCGCCTTTCACGAAAGAATGGAGACAGAGTGAAGAGATTGCAAGAGCACATTTAGAAAAAGCCTCCCATCAAATAAAGAAATGGGCAGATACACATCGACGACCTCAATAATTCCAAGTGGGAGATATGGTAAGGGTGAAGCTATTACCAGAATAATTGTTAAAGTGGGAACAACTTCATCCTACATTCCACGACAGCAGCTTAAAGCCATATCATCTAAACAAGGAAGATGCCAACTATAACAAGCAATAAGACCAGCCATCAGTAAACAACCACCAATAAACAAATAAGTGAGAGACCACTTGAAAGAAAGCTAAAGAATTATCCATAAGCGATAATTCAAAGAATACTTAGTCAAGTGGAAGGGCCAAAGTGACGAAGAGACCACTTGAAAGAAAGCCGAAGAATTATCCTCCTTTAGCCTGCTGGTTGAAGTTTTCTTGAAGATTCAGTTGACGAAGACGCCGACTATTTGAGTGGGGGAGAGTGTAGGAGGGAGGGGGGCGGCTATCTTGTAATGGGGGAAAGAACATTGTAATAAAAGGGTGAAACAGTATTTTCAAAATTAATTTTATTTTTGTAATTTCAAAAGGGATGATGGATAGAACACATCCATATTTCCACCTACTAGACCTTAACATGCCCCTTAAGCTCTTTAGGGGGGAGTGACTAGTCACCAATTGAACTAGTTACTCAGATCGAATGGTTGACGGGCCCGTTCGTCTTGTGGGTTGTCCTCCTATCCACACGAACGTTATATAATGGCTTAACCATCTTTGTAATGCTCAATTGAATATTAATGAAATACTAACCCGATTTTCTACTCATTTTGTGCCTTTTTTTTATATAGTTATGCCTCTTTAATGTGATGCCATGTTTATATGATCGGTTGTTGTATTTATGCGTTATCTTAATTACGCCATCATACCGTGCTTGCAAATGCTATTGGTTATTCGGTCGTTGGCCCGAATCTAACCAATGTCCCATCTTATATGCAGAATTAGCGGAATAACCCTGGGCTGGCTTACTTGAATGCAATCCAAATGAGTGACACATGGTCCCAAGTGTGGACCCGTGACATTAGGCAGCCCACCTAGCATCTGCCCGCTTGTCATGTAATTTTACATTATTGTCCTTTCAATTAATTTACTTTTTATTTATTTAGTTATTAATATCTCTTTTTTTATTAAATTTTTTTATAGATAATATTTTATTAGAAACTCTAAACCCAAATTTTTAAACTTTAAATTCTAAACCCTAAACCCTAAATCCTAAATTCTAAATTCTAAATTTTAAAATCTAAACTCTAAACATTGAATTCTAAGCCCTAAATTCTAAATTTTAAATCATAAACTATAAACTCTAAACATTTTTTATTGGACAAATAGCAATTTCTTACAACATAAACTTTAATAATTAAATTAATAATTGAACCTAAAATCAGAAAAAATAAAGGAAATCAAAATTAAAAAAATACATTAGAGGAGGAGGAGGTGGGCTTAAGGGAGGCGGGCTAAACAGCATTTTCCTACCTTAAATGATACTTAAAGTGGAACAGAGAGAGCAATATTAAACTAGTAGATCATTATGCATATATTCATGTACCAATCAGAACCATACCAACTAGAATCTTTTTCCTTTACTTGCATTGGTGTGTAAAAGTCTCAAAAGACGTTTAAATCATCTGACAAAAAGGAATTCAAAAATAATTATTTCAATACAAGGGGATTAAAATTTAAATAGCCATATAATTATTAAAATTGAAATATATCACTAAAAAAAAAAAACTCAATTCTGCGACCATAGAAAATGGTTGCTGTGTGGTTGCTAAAGCAGTTTAGCTACCATATGGCAACCACAAAGCTAGTCGCTATGCCATTTTAGGGATCCAGATTTTACATGATTGGTAAATTTAGTGACAAATAACAAGTGTAGTCACTAAATACTTTGATCGCATATACAAATGGTTGCTAATAGTCGCTTTTATGGTCGATAAATGCAGACCATGTAATTAGACCAATAAGTTAAGGTCGCAAAAATATGGTCAGAAAATGCATGGTATATTGTTCTTTGTTTTGCGACTACATTTTATTGATTTTTTTAAAATTATTTTTATATAATTATAAAATATTATAATAATTAAATAATAAATTTATTTATTACTATTCAGAATTATTGTTTATATTATTATTAATAATTAATAATTTAAATATTTTTTAAATTTAAACAATAAATGTAATCTTAAAAAATAATTATATTATATATAAGAAATAAAAAAGGATAAATGCAATAAACTCATTGGTAGAAAAAAAAAAAGTAAAATACAAGACCTACATCAAATACTGTAGCAACTAGCTAAAATTGACAGTATAAAAGCTTGAATTTTGCTGATACATATCACTATATATAGACAACTGATCAAGTGTCCACTCATTTTTTCTGGGCAGTGGGTTACATTGGCAGCTTGAAAACTAAATATGCCTATGTGATGGTAAATGTTGCTGAATGCTGTGAAGGATTGAATATGTATATATTCATTGAAGACTCGGAGATTTGTTGATAACAAGCAAATATAAATGTGCGAAAATCTGAACTTGGGGATTTTAAAAGAAAAGAAAAAAAATTGTGTAATGAATGATGAAAAGTATATTCCTTAGTACATATTAAAGTTTTCATGTTATGAATTCCAAATTCAATTCTGTAAGAAATTTCAAGGGACTTCAAAAGTTGGATATTCAAATATTAACGAATCTTAAACTTAAAGCAAGCCCATCACCACATCCTTAAGCAACAAAAGATCAAAATCTACCCAAAATGATAATAAGTATGCACCACCAGATATAGAGGAGCTAACTATAAAACTCTATGGGAGTAGATGTTGGAAAAATTGTGATTATGAGTTATTTTGGGAGGGTAATGTGGGTGGGTACTATAACTCGGTTTTGGAAGGATAACCTGAATATGTGTTCCTTGATATGAATTAATGTATTCATATGCTTAAAATGATGTATGAATAAATATTGAAGCTCAAAGTAAGTTCGCAGCTGAGGAGAAATAATGTGAAGATGAGTAAAGTAGGAGTCATCCCACAGCACCTAAATGTCACATTGGGACATAAGTTTATATAGAAAGGTGCATTCTTACATTAGTAAAAAAGTAGCATAGAAAACTATCTCTTGCGCATAGGCACAGGGGGTACAAATCTATGGGCCGGAATATACCAATGCGTAGGTGCGCAACTTGCGCACACAAATGTCAGGCCGAAATCCCTTAGTATGACTTTTATTCACCATAATTTGGATGTTACAAGGACATTATGGGCAGCCATATGGAGGTTTAATTATAATTAAATCCTACTCTCCTCTCCTCTAGAATAAATAGGCATTCTTTGTATAAGTGGAAGACACACCTTTTTCACAACTTTGTGATCATTCTTCTACTCCTTCTCCCTTGTTTTTCCTCACGTGTTAGAGTGTGATATACATTCAATTCATTGTTGGCAATGGTTGTAGTGTTCAACCCTTGTCTTAGTTTATTGTATCTTTGGAAACAAAAGCCAGTGAACCTAGACATCAGTGGTAGGGGGAATTTGTCTTAAGGACACCCATTAGATTGCTTTATTCTACCTAACCTTGAGATCTTGTCTAAATACTGGATTAACATAATCCCACTTTCCTAACAGTAGATACATGAATGAATGCCATTCTCACCTAATTAATCCATGTTTGAACTTTGAAAGAGAAAATTTATTGATTTGGCAAATGGGTGAGCTTAGATGGGTATAGGTTGGGTCTAAATGGGTTGGATTGTATGTCACCTATATATCCATTTATGACACATTTAATTATTACACGGGTACTGTTGCCTAAACAATCACTAAGAAGGAAGAATGAAATTGGTGTGGAATTAAAAATATTTGCAAATGGGTTGTGAACAAGAAACTAAAGGAGTTAGGGAAGAGAGATGACACACAAAATTTTATAAAGCTTCGATATTAACAAACTCTAGTCCTCTCCCCAATTGCAATTGGGTATTTCACTAATCTAACTTCCCTTATATTACAAATGGAGTTTTCACTAGTTCACTCCCAATTAGGTATTTTCCTAGAGTTAACACTCAATCCAAAATCCCTTTGTGTTTTAATGGTCAATACAACAACCAATTTATTATATCTTGGCTCACACATATAGCCCTTATAAAAGGACAAACCCAAGGTTTAAAGGCTAACACTTGAACCCTTACAAGAATTAATGAACACAAGATTGAGAAACAATTTTGCAAAAGTTTTGGCACTTCTGAAGTTATTGGTTGTCATAAATGGCCTTTTGGTAGAGTATATATACTGATTGCCCATTAATTAACCATTACAAATGGTGTCATAACTCTTTCTAATATTCTCATACAATTGCATTAAATGCTATCTATAGAGACTGCTTCTCAATCGAGAACTACGCTTTCATGGTTGGGAAATGGCTTTGTCTACTAGGTAATGACACGTGGCTTCCTTTGATTGATCCTCAACTCTAATGGCTAGTTTCAGTCAAATTTTCCAGTTGGGAGTCTTCTTCCCCTCGTGGGAACAAACTTTCCCCTTCTGTTTCTCGGTCATGAAAAGTTCTTGGAAATTTGATCTATAGCTTTAAATCTCTAGAATCGAGCACTTTTCGATTGAAAAGCCTTTTTAGGTCATGAAGTTTGAAAGTCAAAATAGCCATTATGACTTTATGAGGTGATGTGGCACTTTGTGGTAGAAATGTCTTCCAATGGTTATGACTTTTAAATCTACCACACAGGAGTCATCTTTCTTGGTCGAGAAGTTCTTCTTCCCAAATAGGAACCTTTTGTTTCCCAGACTTGATTCGTTACTAGATCTTAAGGTTTTTTGTTCCGAATGCAAAACCTCTTTTGCGATTACAAAACATCTCTCGATCGTGAGGTTCCTCTCGCAAGCGGGAATTACACAACTTCAATACTTGATCAATTTGTTCAGCATGTTAATCAAATCCAAATGATTTGAAACTTCATAGACTTTCAAAACAACACTATATAAAAACATTAGTATCATTTAATTTGACTGTCAATATCAAATTAGAGATCACTCGGCCTAAAGTCAACATTCTCCCCCTTTTTGATTTTGACAATCAAACTAAGCAAAAATAAAAAATTGATAATGCATAAGTGAAATTCAAGTATTGAAATATGTGTATGTGAAGTTTCAAGGCAAACTAAGCATGTTAACATATTAAACAGACAAGTACGGTTGTAAAAAATTAACAATTTTTAACTTAGTGCCAAATTCAAATTAAATTCATTTTTGCTTTAGTTTCTTTCATTTTTCTCCCCTTTTGGCAAGATCAACAAGGATATAAGGCATATCAATAAGCAAATGCACGAAAAACAAGAAAGGAAAATGAAAAACAAAGCAAATATCATTAATAAAAAGATATGGTACATGAAATTTAAACATGTGATCATAATTTTAATTACCACATTCAAAGACATTTAAAGCCCAAAAGAAACAAAAGACACAAAGATAGAAAGGGATCTCCTTCTTCATCATCATTTCCCTCTTCATTGTTGCCATCTTGCTCCCCCTCAAGTGGTGCTTCCTTTTTAAAGCTTATAAGGTATACTTGCATTCAAATAGCATGTTGCATCTCTTGAATGTCCATATGGAGGTGCCTCATCATATCAAAAGTCTTCATTTGCAAGGTATAGAGGCCTTGCAAAGTGATAAGAGAAGGAACATGCTCTTGTGGTTGCTCTCCTTGGGCTTGCTCACCTTGGACCCTTGATGCTTGTTCTCCAATAGATAAATAAGCCCTTTTCCTTGGCATAATCTAAATGCTTTATTGAGCACCATGTTCTTCATAGACGTAGATGAATTCGTCCCTACCTTTATGCACTATTATGATGGCTTTGCAATGGAAAAGATGTTGAATGTCAAGAAGGTTCTCAAATTTAGAGCGGGTAGATGTAAGAAGGCTGGTATTCTCCTACGTCATGAGGTTAAGGTGTTTGGCAATGTGGTTTATTTGGGCATGAAGGGAGATGGTTCCTTTAGTGGTGTTTGCCATGGATTGGAATTTTTCAAGAAGGAGAAGGGATGTTTATATGGGTTTATGGTGAATCATGGCATAAAGGTAAGAAAACGTCATCACGAAAACCTTTTCATTACTCTCACCTCTTGCATTAGTGGTAAAAGTAATAATCCTAGAGGAACAAAGTGAAGACATGATTTTATGTGTTTAGAATATCAGAACATATCTAGAAGGTTCTCAATATAATCTTTTTCTTTTAGTTGCATTGGTATATAAATGTCTCAAATTATGTTTAAACTGTCTTACAAAATGGAATTCAAAAATAATAATTTCAATGCAAGAGGGGATTAAAATTTAAATAGCCATATTATTATTAAAATTTAAATATATCACTACAAAAAAAAAAAAAAAACTAGACCACATAAATGGTTGCTAAAGTAGTTTAGCTAACATGTGGCGACTACAAACAATGGTCACTAAAAAGCTAGTAGCTAGTTTAACTGGTGAATTTTACAAACAGTATTTCAACTATACAAATTGTAATAATTCAGTTTTTCAAAAATTATTTTAATTATAAAATAAAAATTGAGGAAATTTTATGTTACAATAATTTTTGAGATATTAAATTGTTACAATTTACACAGTTAAGACACTGTTGGTAAAATTTACCCCAGTTTAACTATCCAAATTTTACAAGATTGCTAAATTTAGCGACCAAAAATATGTGGTCACTAAATATAGCTATCACATATAGAAATGCTCGCTAGTAGTCACCTTATGATCGATAAATGGACATAGGAGACCATTTAGACCAATTAGTTGTGGTCGCAAAAATGTGGTAAGAAAATACATGTATATTTCTTTGTTTAGCGACTGTGATTTATTGATATTTTTAAAATTATTTTTATATAATTATAAAATATTATAATAATTAAATAATAAATTTATTTATTAATATTAATAATTATTGTTTATGTTATTATTAATAATTATTATATATATAATTTTTAATTATTTATATATAATTTAAATTTAAACAATAAATGCAAATATCAAAAAATAATCATCATATAAGAAATAAAAAAAAGATAAATACATTAAACTCATTGATAGCAATATATATATATATATATATATATAGAGAGAGAGAGAGAGAGAGAAACAACTGATTAGATGTGCACTGATTTTTTCTGCTGATACCAAGCACATATAAATGTGCAAAAATCTGATCGTAGGGCCGGATTCTAAAATAAAAGAAAACAATTGTACGACGAATGATGAAAAGTATTAGTACATACTAAAGTTTTCAAGTTATGGATTCCAAACCCAATTCCTTAAGAAATTTCATGGTACTTCAGTAGCTAGACATTGAAATATTAACAAGCCCATGACCACATCCGTATTAGTAGAAGAGCAACAAAAGATCAAAATCTACCTTAAATGATAACAAGTCTGCACCACCAGATGTAGAGGAACCAACTATAAAACTCTATAGGGTAGATGTTGGGAAAATTGATATTATGAGTCATTTTGATACAGTAATTAGGGGGTTATACAATAAGGTTTTGGAGGATAATTCTAAAGCTTGCAATTTGTGATACGATACGATTAAACGATACTAAACAATACGGATTTATATGAATATGAATTTGAGCTTAACAAATATGAATCATAATTGTGTTAGCACGATTAAGATATAAAAAAAATTGTGTGATAAACAGATTTTACCTGCTTAATATGTTAAGATACGATTAAAAAATATATAAAAAATTTAATTATTTTAATGTCAAACTATATAAAATATATTATAATATTTTAAATATTTATAATGTATTTATGTATAATAAATTTGTAATACATTATGTTAAAATTAATTATATTAGTATATTTTATATATTAATAAATACAAATAAGTATTGTATAGTTATTATTTTTATAATTATATTATATGTCTTGTGTCGTGTATATATACACATGTAGATATGTTTAGTTGACTGTGTCTATTCGTTTCGAGTCATATAACGCGTATACTAGATACGACACGATTAGACACTATACAAAGTAAGACACGATACAAAATAAGATACGATTAAACACAACACGAAATAAATTGTCAGCTCTACGTAATCTGGATATGTGTTTCTTAATATGAGGACTATGAATTAATATATTTGTATGCCTAAATGGTGAATTTATGAATAAATATTAAATATCAAAGTAAGCTCTTCGTTAAGGAGAAATAAAATACAAGTGAGTAAAGTGAGAGTTATCTCACATCACAAAAATGTCCAGTAGGGATATGTGTTGATATAGAAAGGTGCATTATTACATTGGTAAGAAAATAATATGGAAAGTTCTCTCTCGTATGCACAAGCATAGGAGTGCAGATTAATGGACCGGAATAATCCATTGTGTGACTTATGCACACAAATATCGAGCTGAAATCCCTTGATCCAGGCCAAGTCCAAATTGTACATTTTTTATTTCTGGAAATTGAAGAACATGTCCATGTCATATGGCATGCTTGAGCACATTAGGTCATTAATCATGCATGACACGACTGTGTCATTGTGACACACTCGTTTCAGTGGCTTTTCTAGAAAAATGATTCTTGAGCTTCTTTTTTAATGTTATAGAAATAAATATGGCTTTTGTTCACCGTAATTTGGATGCTATATGGACAATATGGGCAGTCATAATGGAGGTTTAATTAGAAATTAATCCTACTCTTCTTCCATCTAGTATAGATAGATGTTCTTTGTACAAGTGGAAGACACATTTTTCACTACTTTATGAGCATTCTACTACTCTTTCTCCTTTGCTTTTCTTCTAAAGGTGATATACAATCAGTTCATTATTGGCAATTGTTATAGTACTCAACTCTTGTCTTAATCTGTTGTATCTTAGGAAACAAACATTGATGAACCTAAACATTAGTGGTAGGGGGAATTTGTCTTAAGGATACCCTTTAGATTACTTCCTTCTAACTTACCTTGAGATCTTGTCCAAATATTGGATGAACATAATACCACTTTCCTAACAATCTAGAATGGACTTGTAAGAGTACTTAGGTACTTAAGGTATACTCGTGATTATGGATTGTATTATACCATATATGCAGCTATGCTAGATGGTTACAATAATGCTAACCAGATTTTTTATATAAAAGATTCAAAATCTACTAGTGGTTATGTATTTACACTAGCAGGTACAATTGTGGCTTGGAAATGTTTTAAACAGATTGTTATAGCCAGACCCATGATGAAATCTAAGTTGATTACACTAGACAAATGCGTGAGGAAACTGAATGACTACACCATTTCTTAGAAGATATTCCAAAATGAAAAAGTCTTGTGCCGCCTATTAGAGAAGTGCCCTAAAGGCGATTACCTTAGGCACTTAATGTACATATTTAAGTAGCCATTCTTACATTATTTTGGTGTTCATCTATACATAAATTGATATAGATCTTAAATCGAATAATGTAGTCCATGATATATAACACAATATGAAGGAAAGCATAATAAGATTATGATATGAGATTCCTATCATGTGAAATTATGTTTATATCTAAATTATTTTTAGTCATAGGTTTAACAAGATGAGACTTTGTTAATATGGATAAACTAACACATGCTATACTTCTTTATGAGATCAAGTGGAAGTTCTCATAAGCCATAGACATAAGATGTTTAGAGTTAACATGTGGATGCTTGCTAAAGTAGTCAAGTACATTAGATGACATGCTTTGAGACAATTACATGGATCTTCTAATCAAATGTCAGTGATACTCTCATCATAGCAATGGTGCAAGCATCTTAAGACTTGAGGTGCTCAAGTTTATCTTAGATACTAATTCTATTCTTTGATGTCGTCCTTTGTTGGCCATATGTGCTGGCCATGCCATTGCGCATGCGTTAAGATGCTACACACACGATAGCAACTTGAGTTGCCCTGTGTCATAGCCGTAAAAATGTTCATCGGTGTGGCATTGTCAACAACATGCCACATGAATTAGGTTCTAACTAGATTGGAATTCTTTTTTTGGATATTTCGGTTCTCTAACCCTAAAAAGTTTTAGAGAACATATAAATACAAACTTAATAGTCCAAAATAAGGACCACTAGTTAATACAAACCTAGAGAACCATATAAATACAAACTCTTAAGATAAAAGATCCATAGCTACCACTTAGTGTTTTAACCACCCCGTTGACCGAGAGGTTGTTTCCTTCATCTTTTGCGTGAATCAATATTAGAGACAATCCTAGCTTGGATTATTGTGGTTTGCTACAATTCAATAAGAAGGAAGCTCGCAACTTTAAAGAACTAAAGAAACCAAACAAGGTAATAATCTTCCAAGAAGTTGTAGAATCCGATTTTAATATACATAGGACAATCCATTGGTTTTAGAATTTATAAAATTTTAAATTTCCAATGTGTTATGTATTAGATGCATGTTAGAAACCCATTAGTGTATTAGAGCTACCCTATGTACATAAATTAATTTTTGATTAATTGAAATAAACAATAAAAATTGTGTAAAAGAAACAACTTGGATTCCCTCCTTCCGTTAAAAAAGAATTTAACTCCGTTTGGCCTAAAATTTTAAATTTCATTTGTAGACATATTAATATGATGATATTAATTATTTCTGGTGATTTTTATGGTTTTAATGAGATTTAAACATGAAAATTAAAACCACAAAAATCAAAATATGCATGTTGCTGAAATTTTAGGGTGTTGGTGAAACCTAGTGTAGTCAATTAAATTGTTTGAGGGGCTGATTCGTTTTGGTTTTTTAATCTGATTAATCAAACATGCTTGCAACATATTTAGAATATATTTTAACTTCTGGTAGCCTCTTACATGATGTAAAAATCGTTTTTGATCAGGCCACAAAACAACACTACATGGTTAGGATTTTATGTCACCATATAATGGATTATTTTGCGTTGTTTGATTTGCTATGATATAAATCCATGATCAGCACCTTAATGCATGTTTATATGATGTTTTGAATGTTAGTTTCATGTTAAAATGAAATTAAAATCGTGCTTAAATTTCCTTGCAATTACAAGTTCATGTATGACTCAATTGGGCCAATTTTCTGTAGTCGGTTTTGGTGATTAAATTCTTAATGATTCTTATGAACGAATTTAGTTATTCTAAATTGATTCTAAGATACCTATAATGATTACAATGAATTCTGAAATTTTTTGGAATTTTAAGAATGAATTTAATTTAGATTAGAAAAGTGTTCTCTAATCCTAGTTTGACTAGGTTTTAAATGTACAATTGTAAATAGGAATGTAGAATCCTACTTGGCATCAGACTAATCATTAATTAAGGTAATTTAATTATGAATTAACTACTGGTCATATTAGGGTTTGGATTTTAGTGTGATTAAAAGATCAAATTCGTTTTTGGATTATGAATGCAACAAATTTGGAACAAATTAGTGGACTATATAGGCAATTTAGGGAAATAATTTGATATAACCAAATATATGCCCATATTGCATTATTTCTTTTTAGAAAGTGTTTCTAAATGTTCATGTATTTATTTAATGTGATTAAATAATAGGTTATGATGAATTTCATTAAAAGCCAAATAATTAAACATAAAGTTTCAAATGTTTAAACTAGAGGGAATCCAAATTATTACTTTTATGATTACCTTTATTTTTGCATTAGAAAATGCATGCTAGGGGTGCATGGAATGACATGATGGCTTACTTATGAACTAGACCAATGTGATTTATTATTTTGGTAAATTGGGCCTACGAGTCCCTTCTTTTAATTTCTTTTGTATTTCTTTTCTCATCTTAGTCACCTCAAATGTAACTTGAGGTTTTCTTATGAAAAAATTTATGTAATTAGATTAAATAGGATTATGATAGAATTGAAGTGCAAAGAATCAATAAGCTAAGGAGGTGGCGCTAAATACAAGAAAACTTAGAATAGGATATTATTATCTTTTTCAAAGTTGTAATCTCATGTATCCACCTAGGTTTGACCTAATCAATCATTTCATAGCTCAAAGGATTGATATTAGATATGTCCATAATCATGTCCATATAGTTATAGTAATTATCTTATATATAGAGATTGTGATGTATAAATATATTATGCATGCCAAGTATGATGAGAATAATCAAAACAAAATCCCTTATAAAATTATATTAAGGCTAACGCCTTCTATCAATATGGCAAGAATGAGGGTTCTTTTAGAGTTTGGGTTGTTGGGTTGCCCTAAGCCTGGCTTTGTAAGAATATGTTCAAACCATTGAAATTTGATTTGATGATTAATGGGTAGGCCTTAACAAATTACGTTAATTTTTTAGGTTGCCTCAAGGCCAATGTGAATTAGTGGCGATGTTGGGTTAGTGTATATAAGACATACACATATCAAGAGTTGGTAGCCAAATGATTTGTGCACACATCAATAGTTGATAGCACAATTAGGTAGTTGCATAAAATTGCAAAGTGACATGAGATACTTATCAATTGACCTAAGATGGCTTATTAACTTGTCCCACTATCATTCTTAATTGAAATTGGATAGTTGTATAAAATGCAATTGATATGAGATATCTATCAATTGACCTAAGATGGCTTGTAGGGTTGACCCAACGTCATTCTTAGTTGAGATTAGATATCGACCACTAGGAGAACTTCCAATAGGTTCTCTCAAATTCATAATAAGGGCTATGAGTTTGCAATAAAATAGTGGAACCATAATGTATGTTTATACAAGAAACATTTGGATGATAGTGGATTGGCTCCGCATCATCCGAACTTCAAAATAGCATGGAAAATGGATGTAAATACCATTATGTATCATCCAAGGGAGATGGATAGTGAGCAAGCTCAAATTGAGTGATATAAGATATGTAAGTTGCTCTTCCACTCCAACATTACAGAGGGGACATCTCTAATGTATCATGCATTAAAGATAAATAGAAAAAGGCAAGGAGACGGCCTAAAAGAGACTTGCTTTCATTGTGGCAAGATTTGCAAATACAAGTGGAATTAGAAAGCTCAGTTGGAACTTTTAAGAAGTACAAAACATTAGATGCACCTTCTACTATTTTGTTATTAAGGATAATGTTGTTTCTAATATATAGGTATTAGATACCGCATGTAGATCTAACATATACATGATATGCAAAACTAAAGGAACAATAGATAGCTTAAATGAGAGAGTGAGACATATGTCTTTTAGCTATAAAACAAAAGTTGCCACATTAGTTGTATAATCTTATATTTCAACACTTCCTAGTAAGCTTGTTCTATTAATTAGACAATTGCTAATTTGTTTCAATTTTATTAAGAATATTTTGTTTAATAATTGAACAAAACTTTTAAGAGCAATTGTTGTTCTGTATGGTTGAATGATATTCCTTATGGAACTAAAATATTATGCAACATAATTTACATTCTTAATATGTCTAATTCTATCCTCAATATCAATATTAAAGGTGATAACCTAAAACCATCAATTTTATGGCATTGTTCATTTTGGCCATATAAATAAGAATCACATGACTAAGTTACACATGAATTGTGACTTAAAGTCATTTGATTATGAATCATATGACACATGTAAATCTTATTTTAGGCAAGATGTCCACATAAAGGCTTGAAAAAGAAAATCTCCAAGGATATAGGTTGATCATAATCTCTTGTGCGAGCAAGAAAGAATAATCATAAGAGAGAGGAAAGAACTTATTCTCCAATGAGTTCTATATTTGCAATAACAAAAAAAATAGTCTTAGAAGAGAATATTTATAGTTCCTTAACAATTAGGGTTCCGAACCCACATTCTTAGATTCCTAATTAGATTAGGTCTTTTTAACTGATGCCTTTTGCAATCGTGAAACCTCTTTCACGCTCGTGAAAAGCTCATAATCGAAAGGTTCCTAATCATGAAATCCTTTTTCCCGATCAGAACTTTGTATGGTTCTAGTCTAGAAACTTTTCCTAACTGTGAGTAGGACATTTGTACTTGCAAGTTAATCCCTCTAGCGAAAAGACCATTTGTGATTGCAAAACTATTCGCGCTCGTGAAAATGTCATTCGTGCTTGCGATTTTAGCTGGACTCGGTTTTTCTCTCTGTGTTTTGGATCCGATCCAAAAGCCCATTTCACTTATTCTACACACCTTCAATGCGTTGACCCATTAGGTTCTCAGATATGTTGGCCACTCAAATTAAGACATGATCTCGAATAGGTCATGAGCGGTATCTAACAACATATCATGAATCCTATTTCACAAGAAAGTTAGTGATCTTAATACAAACCTTTTAATAGAAAATTATTAGTGCAATTTGTCCTTTCACCCTCACTATAGCCCACTCAATTTAGAGCATGGACTTTGTGTCAACTCCTATTACACTGAATATGTCACATATAGTCCTAGTTAAAGACCTTGGAGATCTAATCATTGAGACTCATTACTCCAAAAGATATATCTTCAAAGACTCTTTTTAAGACACGTCCACTATGGTCAAAATTTCCTGACTAATGATCTTGATAAGATGCCATAGGTATACTCTTTTTCTATTTGAAGTAATGAATTCCCTATTGGCTACACAACTATCTACAAATACCTCAAGATACACCCAATCACCACCTTATGAGTGACCTCGCCTGAGGCAACAAGAAATGGAGTCAAAATACAGAATCAATATCAAAGATAACCTTAAGTACCTCAAGTCTTATGATACTTGTACCATTATTATAATGAGATTATCATTGACATATGTATAGAAGATCCATATGATGATCTCATAGCAGGTCATCTAATGTACTTGACTAGTCTAGCAAGTATCCACATTTTAACTTTAAACATCTCATATTTACAGATTATGAGAACTACTACTTGATCCAATCAAGGAGTATGACATGTGCTAGTATGTCCGGATTAATAATGTCCTGTCTTATTGATCCTATGACAAGGGAAAGTTTAGATACAAATATAATTACACATGATAGGAATATTAACATCATGATCTCATTATTATTTTCTTCATGTCATGTTTTATATTAAGGACTTTCATTAATCGATTTAAGATCTAATCAATTCATACATAATGAATATCAATGTAATGAAATATGCCTTTTATTCATATAAATGAAATTGTACAATTAGTGCGAAAGGTGACTGCCTTTAGAGCACCTCTCTAACATAGACTACCACTGACATTTGATTAGAAGATCTATGTGATTGTCTCAAAGCAGGTCATCCAATGTACATGACTACTCCAACAAGCATCCATATGTGAACTCTAAACTTCTCATGTCTGGCTTATGAAAACTTCCAGTTGACCTCATCAAGAAGTGTAACATGTGCTAGTCTATCTAAATTAGCAATTTCCATTTTTGCTAATCTTATGACTAGGGATAATTTAGATATGAGCATAATTTTCATATGATAGGAATCGCATATCATGATCTCATTATGATTTCCTTCATGCTATGTTATATATCATAGAATACATTATTCGGTTTAAGATCTATATCAATTCATGTATGCATGAACACAAATATAATGTAAGAATGCCTACTTAAATATGTACATTAAGTACCTAAGGTGATTGCCTTTAGCGCACCTCACTAATAATTTCCCAGTGGACTCAAGCCAATTGCATATATACATTATATAATAGGTGAGCATATGGCAATCATATTCCTTTTGGGGATATGGCCTAGTGAGCCAATCAATTGTGTTTTGATAAATGGGAAACTTTTTCTATTATTACATCACGTTTATCAATAGTTAGATGAATAGTTACATCTTAGTACATGTTTAGATCTTTGATGAGACCGTGACCTCTATTTACTTATGCAATGGCTCCATTGTTATTCCTAATCGTATTAGATTGACAATGCTAAGCACCACTTCTAACTTTGTGATGAATTTCTTTATCCAAACTGCCTCCTTAGCTATCTCGGAAGTTGTAATGTACTTTCAGTCGTCGAATCCGTAGTCATTACTTGTTTGGAACTCTTCCAACTAACTATATAACTATTTAACATGAACTTATAGCTTGGATACTGGCATCCATAAACCTATAGGTAATCCATCAAAGGAGTATTGTGGTTTGGAACAACCTAGTAAGTGAAACTGATGAAGAAGACTCTAATTTTAAAAGGTAACTATCTTCAACCTCATTTAAAGGTTAATTGGTTATAATAACATTAGGCAATTTCCCATGTTTGGGTTTATAATAAATTTTAATTTCTGATGCATTTATGTATGTGATGTACTTGTGAAACCCAATAGTGGTATCAGAGCCTCCCTATGCTTATTATAATTGATTTAATTGAATAATAATAAGATTGTATGAAAAATCAGTATATTGGATTCTTAGTTTAAAATTTCAATTGCATTGTACCTAGCCATTTTTCTATTCATCACTTCCGTTCTATTCATATGATGATCTTAAATAATTGTGGATGAATGGAGTTGATATAAATATGATTTGTATGGCTAAATTTATGGAATTATGTTTTACTTGTCGAAATTAAGTGTCATTGTTTAAGATGGTTAATTGGTTTAATTCAAAGGATTGCTCGGTTTTGGTTGATTATTTGATGATTATCTATGTTGAAAAATATGTTGAGAACATTTTTTGATTTTGGGGAGCAGCCATAATGAGTTTAAAATTGTTTTAAATTTTATGGGAATGAAGAAATCACTAGAGCAAAATGTTTCACGATCACGAATATGTCCAGTTATGGTTTATTTTGCATGTTTGAAAATTTCTCATTCCCAACACCTTTAATTCATAAATATGGAATATTTTTGAAGTTATTTTGATACTTTTATGTATGTTAAAGTGTTTTTAATTCAGTCCTTAATTCCACTTTAATTCTTATTGTTAAATGATTCAGTTTGAGTGTTTTGTATGTTGGTTCGCTAGTCCGAATTTTTAGCAATTTGGTTTGACTTGAGCTAATCCAAAGATGCCTAAATTGATGATATGTAAATCTAGAATTTTTGGGAATTTTTGAATTTGCTTAAGTCATACCCAACCTTCTAAAGATGTTCATTTTCACCATTTAGCCCCCAATAATGATTTTTGGTCCATTTAGTCACTTAAACTCCATTTTTGGTTTACGTTACCACCTATCCAATTCGTAAAATCTAACATAGGGCCTCTTGTTATTGACATGGCACTATTGATCAAGTCAAATACTTTTTCTTGTTGTGTCAGCATTAGAGGGCCCCATGCATATTTTATGAATTTGACAAGGGGGCAAGATGGACCAAAAAAAGGAATTCAGGTGGTTAAGTGGACCGATAATCAATGCAAGAGGCTAAATAGCAAAAGCGAACATTTTCAGGGGGTGGGTATGACTTAAGCCTTTCAAATTTGATTCAAATTGTTTTGGATTGAATTATTTTAGTCCTAGTATGCCTAGGTAATTGCATAAAAATTACAATTAAATTGTTTTATTATTTTAATGTCAAAATTAAGGTGATTTAATTTGGAATTAATTTATGAATTGTTGGTATTTAATTTGTAAGAGATTATTGAATTAAATCCAAATGGGGAATTACATGCAAATAAGGAATTAATCAAGTAGGCAAATTAGGTAATATTTGATATGGTCAATTACTTGCCTAATTAATATAATTTTCTATTAGAAAGGGTTTCTAATTATACATATAATCATTTAATGTGATTAAAATAATGAAAATGTGGTAAATTTTTATTTATGGTTGAATAAGAATCCAAAATAACAAATTTCTATATTACCTTTTCTTATGCACCAAAGAATGCATGCTACTGGAGCGTGCTTGGCATGATGTATGATTATATACTAGACCAATGAGATTGTTTATGCATGCATTTAAATTTTTGTAATTTGGTAAATAGCGATGTGTCTCTACCTCTCTCTTTCTTTTGTATTTCTTTTCTCATCTCACCCGCCTCAAATGTAAATTGAGTTTTATTTGTTGAAATTATGTAATTAGATTATATAGGACTAAGATAGATTGGAAAAGTAAAGGAGCAAGAAGCAAAGAGTTGGCACCTTTTACAAGAAGACATAGAATATGAATTTTGAATTTCTATTGTATGTTGTAATTCATACATCTACCTAGGTGAAACCTTGTCAATCCTTTCATGGCTTAATCAATTGATGTTAGATTGTTTGTTATCATGCCTTGTAGTTAAAGTAACTATTAATGTATGACTTTGATGAATGAATGTATGTTATATATGCCAAAAACATGATGAGACTTAATGGAACAAATCCCTTATGAAATACATAATTAAGTCTTACATCCTAATATGACAAGAATTAAAGATCTTCTAGAGTTAGGTTATTAAGTTGCCTCAAGCTCGCTCTATAAGAATATGTTCAAACTATTCGAAATTAGGGTTTATGATTAATGGGTTGAACTTAACTAATTTCATTGATTTGTTAAGTTGCCTTAAGGTCAATGGAATTAGAGGCAAAGTTGGGTGAGTGTGCATATGATTTACACATATCAAGAGTTGATAGCCCAATGAGTATGCACACATCAATCGGTTGATAGCGCAAGATTCGATAGTTGCATGAGAATGTAATTTGTATGGATCAGATATCTACCAATCAAACTAATGTGGCTTTTTAAGTTGCCTTAAGGTCATTCTTAGCAAGGTTGAATATCGATCCACTATGAGAACTTCCAACTCATTCTCTCGAATTCATAGTGAGGGCTATAGGTTTGCAATAACATAGTGGAAGCCATAATGCTTTTTAGTAAAGACCTAATATCATGCATTCTTGTACATTCTCTAACATGCCTTTCTTCTACATCTAGATTGCTAAAATCATGTCAAGTAATATGAAGTTGCGCTCCATTCTTTAGTTAAATAAGTTGATTGGGCCGAATTTCCTAGACTAGCTTAGGAATTTGAGAATTATTCTCAAAGCTGAGAAAATAACATGTCTTGGATGAGGCACTTCCCTTTCCTCCTATTGATGGAGCAACTTTTGATAAATAGTCAGCTTACAAGAAGCATTTGGATGATTGTGAGCAGATAGGTTGTATCATGCTTGCCTCTATGTCACTAGAACTCCAAAAGCAGTATGAGACTATGGATACAAATACCATAGTCTACCACTTAAGGACCTCTTCGATGAGCAAGCAAGATCCAAAAGGTTCGACATTTCAAAGTTGCTCTTCCATTCTAAGATGGTTGGGGAGACATCTATAGTGCAACATGCACTGAAGATGAATAGCTATATTGAGAGGTTGGATTCCTTGGTTTTGTGATGGATTACGAATTAAGTATAGACTTAATTCTTCACAGTTTACCCGATAGTTATGAAAATTTTATGCCAAATTATAGGATGAACAAGATTACATCAACAATACCCAAGTTGATTAATCTTCTCAAAATAGCTAAGCCTTCTGTCAATAAGGAGAGTAAGGCTATGATACTGGTGGACTCTTCAGGTTCTTAGAAGAAGTCTGTAAAGCCAACGGGAGATATGGTCAAGAAAAGGCAAAAGAGACTGCCCTAAAGGAGACATGTTTCCACTGTGGCAAGGATAGCCACCAGAAGAGGAATTGCAATGCCTATTTAGAGTCTTTGAAGAAGAAGGGATCCGATGTCCCATCTACTTCAAGTATTTTTGTAATTGAAGTTAATACTATTTCTAATAATAACATATGGGTACTAGATACCAGTTGTGGCTCAAACATATGTATTGATATGTAAGGCCTAAGGAACAGTAGACAACTTAAGAAGGGAGAGTCAGACCTACGCGTGGGCAATGGAACAAGAATTACTGCATTAGCTGTAGGAACTTATGCTTTGACAATCCCAAGAAGGCTTATAACAAAACTAGATAATTTCTTTTATGTTCTAGGATTGACTAAGAATATATATCTATTTCTACTTTGAATAGAAATGGCTTTCATTTGATTTTTAATGGCAATGGTTACTCAATAATGTTGAATGATGTTCTTTATGGTACTGAAACTCTTTGCAATAGGATTTATATACTAGATATATCTTGTTCTATCTTAAGTATTGATTA